>JAODAL010077341.1:0-13305 GCA_025379985.1 Phyllomedusa bahiana | reverse complement strand
GGAAGGTCATGCAGCGGGGAACAAGACGGTTACCAGGCAAAACATAACAGAAAAAAAAGTCCAGATGGACTAGAGGTTTGGGCAAAAACCAAAATGCATAGCAAAAACTCAGGCCCTGAGTGAAACAACATGCAGGGCTAAATAGTTCCTCCAGTGAGGGTGATGTGAAGCAGCTTTGATTGTGGAAGCCAAGTGTTTAACCAGTTCCCTGCTGGAAGGCACGGAAAACACTTGACTATCCACAGTATCGCAGCTGCCGGGGTCGAAGGGCATATTGTGGGTACGCAAGAGGCATGATGCCTTGGGGATCATGACAGTTAGTTAAAGAGAACCTGTCACATAGGTTATGCCCCTCTTGCTGAGTACAGCACAAACTAGTGTCAGACATGCTTTTTCCAGTGCTGTGCCCCTTATTCTGTAAGATGCTGTAGTTTTTGAATATTTAGTGCTCAAATCTGCAGTTTTCAGCCAGAAAAGAGTCATTCAAAGAGTCAGATTTTTTTCAAACCCCGCCCAATTGAGGCTAGCCCCACCCACCTAAACTTATAAACCTATTACTTTGAATAGGTGGAATCATGTGAATAACTGCCAGTGGGCGGGGCTATCCTTTGATGGGCGGGGCTAACATGAATAAGATTTGAGCATCAAATGCTCTAAAACTACTGCATCTTACAGAGTAAGTGACACGGCACTGGGAACAGCATGTCTGACATTGGCTTGTGCTGTCCTCAACAAGGGGGACATAACCTATGTGACAGGTTCTCTTTAATTGGTAGTAGCATGTATATATGTATGTGGACTAATATTTGCTAGAAATCTTTAAAGGTGAACCTGTCAGGTGGTTTATGTTACCCTATCTAAGAGCAGGATTAGATAGAGGGAGAGAAGCTAAGATCTCTGATGTGTAGGATTTGCAGCAAGATTTCTAAGTAAAAAGCAAAGTAAATCCTGATAGGACTCCTTAATAGACAGTGGACGTCCTGCTGACCCCATCCACATACTGTGATTGACAGCTTTTCTTCTTTCAATTTGTATAAAGAGCAAACTGTCAGTCACTGTATGCGGGCGGGGTCTGCAGGACTTTCAGTGTCACTCTAAAGATATTTTCTACTTTTAACTCAGAAACTTTGCATCAAATCATATACACCTATATATCAGAGATCTTAGCTTCTCTCCCTCTATCAGTTGTTTTATCCATTCACTTGCATTTTAATAATTCCTATACTTTAAAACTCTCACAGTAAAACGGGTATTACTTTTCAGTTTGATGTCATTTATCAAGAGAAACAACAATGATAAATGTGAGCTATCCTTGTATTTTTCAGCTTTGTCACTGTCTGTGAAAGCCATATGACCCATCATATTTATTGAACATGATGTTCAGTAGCATTAAATTCCTTTGGCATGCAAGCTAAAATAGATTTGTGTGTTTTATGTTAAAAGTTGTGTCACAATGATGCCACCAGCAACCCTCCATGGAAAATATAATGAAAAATCCTCATCTATAATTCTCTTTGTTCAGTTACACACATAGCTGGAAGCAACTTCAGCATATAAAATAACCCTGACCATGATGCTGCTATGGTGCTAATTTACTTCTCTCATTTCCAGCTATTTTTGCTGGAGCTGGCAGAATCACTGCAAATTACAGAAATTGCCTTAGCAGGTCTGCATAAGGAGGAAAAAATGATGAAAGGCAGTTAAAGTAATCACGTTGTATATGCATCACTTATATTCTGAAATAGATACACAGGAATTTACAATGTGTTCTCTAAAAGATGGCTTCCCAGAGTTAATTGCTTGAATGACTTAACACAGAATAGCTTGGCATCATCGCACAAAGCTACAGGAAACAGTTTAGCACTAACAAATCCATACCAAGTTACACATAACAGACTAGAAAACATGGAACAACAAAGACACACAACATAAAAGCTTATCGTACAAGATGACCAAGGTCACCATATCAATTGGAACTTGGATTTTAAATTTGATTGTTGAAAGTTTGTGGCACAGTGTGTAGTCGGGCCCTTCAACCATCACACATTCTTTATATTATTATTCTTACAATGGGCAGAAGGAAATTTTGAGGGTAGGACAGCAACCCTTTGGCACTTGTTCTATCTACAGTGAAGGAAATAATTATTTTATCCCTTGCTGATTTTGTAAGTTTGCCCACTGACAAAGACATGAACAGTCTATAATTTTAAGGGTAGATTAATTTTAACATTGAGAGATAGAATATCCAAAATAAAATCCAGAAAATCACATTGTATAAATTCTATAAATGTATTTGCATTTTGCAGAGAGAACTCCCTCCATCCCTTCTAAGGGATTAAGGTCTGGAGACGGTTTAGGCCACTCCATGACCTTAATGTGCTTCTTTTTGAGCCACTCATTTGTTGCCTTGGCTGTATGTTTTGGGTCAATGTCTTGCTGGAAGACCCAGCCACGACCCATTTTTAATATTGCGGCAGATGGAAGGGGGTTGTCACTCAGGATTTTACGGTACATGGCTCTGTCCATTCTCCCATTGATGCGGAGAAGTAGTCCTGTGCCCTTAGCAGAGAAACACCCCCAAAACATAATGTTTCCACCTCCATGCTTGACAATGGGCACGATGTTCTTTGGGTCATGGGAAGCAATTCTCTTCCTCCAAACACAGCGAGTTGAGTTAATGCCAAAGAGCTCAGTTTTTGTCTCATCTGACCACAGCACCTTCTCCCAATCACTCACAGAATCTTCCAGGTGTTCATTAGCAAACTCCCGAAGGGTCTGCACATGTGCCTTTTTGAGCAGAGGGACCTTGCGGGCACTGCAGGATTTTAAACCATTATGGCGCAATGTGTTATCAATAGTTTTCTTGGTGACTGTGGTCCCAGCTGACTTGAGATTAACAAGTTCCCCCTGTGTGGTTTTCGGCTGATCTCTCATCTTCCTCATGACCAAGAATACCACACGAGGTAAGATTTTGCATGGTGCCCCAGATCGATGTTGATTGACAGTAGAGATGGGCGAATCGATTCTAACGAAGTGGAATTCGTTTAGAATTTCAGGAAAACTTCGGTTCTGAACGAAGTCGAATTTGGGGTACTTCGGGTGAACAAGTGTGCTTTTGATTAAAAATAAAATTTACATGTGCAGAGATGAAGCCCTTCAGAGCCCGGGCGGATTCGTGACGTCACCGCACTATATAAGTCCAGGCGCGAGCCGGGGCTCACACTCCTCTCACTGTCTATCGGGGAAGGTGCTCCCCGCGGGGATAGCTCTACGAAGAACGATTTTATCAGCGATTTTTGGGGGGTGTCTCAGCTTGCTCAGAGCTGTTCCTTAAAGTTCATTTTTTGATTTTTTGGGGGTTTTACAAAACCAGTTGCGTCCACTCAGCTGCATATACATTCAAAACCAAGGGGATTAAGCCAGTTCCCGTTGTATTCATTTTTAAAAAACAGCGTTTTTTTCAAAACAAATACCATTCATTTTTTGGGTGCTCAATTTTATTTCGCAATTTTAAAATCCAGGGGGAATTAAGCGTTGTTTTTTGGTGTGCGACCCCAAGAAAACCCTAAAATTTTCAACAAAAATATATACATTTTTCCTGTAGCTAATTCACAAGGAAGGTAATTACAATTTTATCTCTTGTTGTGTGGGTAGAAAACACGCAATTGTAACACGCTCAAAGCTACTAGTTTGTGGGGCCCAAATTTTTTTTTGGCCAATTTACTTCCCAGGGGGTTTAAATTTAAAGGGGGTTTTGCTGTGTGCTGACCCCAAAAACCGTCATTTTCAACGCCAAAATAAATTTAATTTTTTCCCCGAGATAATTTACAAAGGGAAATTAATTACAATTTTTTCTTTGTTGTGTGCCCCCCAGAAAAAACCAATTGTAACACGCTACAAAGCTACTAGTTTGTGGGGCCAATTTTTGGGCAATTTACATCCAGGGTTAATTAAACTTGTTTGTGGTGTTGACCCCAAGAAACCGTATTTTCAAGCCAAAATAATTTAAATTTTTTCCTGTAATAATTCACAAGGAAGGTTAATTACAATTTTTTCTCTTGTTTGTGGCGTAGAAAAAACGAAAATTTTAACAGCTACAAACTACTATTTTGTGGTGGGCCAATGTTTGGCCAAATTTTTAACCCGGGGTTAATTAAAGGGTTTTTTGCTGGGGTGCTGACCCAAAAACCGTAATTTTCAACCCCAAAAAATATAAAAATTTTTTTTCCGGGTAGCATAATTAAAAAGCAAAGGGTTTAAATTTTACTTTTTTTTTATCTCTTGTTGTGGGGCGTAAAAACACCCCAATTGTAACACGCTAAAAAAGCTACTAGTTTATGGTTGCTAAATTTTTTTTTTCCCCCAATTTTTATCCGGGGGTTTAAATTAAGCTTTTTTTTGCGGGTTTGTGCTAAACCCCAAAAAAACCCGCCCTTTTTTAAAACCCCAAAATATATAAAATTTTTCCCTGTAGCAAAAATTAAACAAGCGGAAGGTTAATTACAATTTTTTTTCCCCCTTTGTTGTGTGGCGTAGAAAAACACGAAATTTGGGTTAACACGTTTTACAAAGTACTATTTTTGGGGTTTGGGCTCAATTCTTTTGCGAAATTTTTACACCCGGGGGTTAAATTTAAAGGGCGTTGTTTTGCGGGGTTTGCTGACCCCAAAAAACCCGTCATTTTCAAACGCCAAAATTATACTTTTTTTCCTGAAAGCAAAATTTTCAAAAGCAAAGGTTAATTCCCAATTTTTTTTCTCTTGTTGTGGGGGTGTAAAAAAACAGGGCAATTGTAACACCCCTTAAAAAATTTTACTGGGTTTTTTGGTTTTTGCCCAAATTTCTTTTGGGGAAATTTTTCCCATCGGGGGTTAAATTTAAAGCTTTGGGTTTCTGAAAAGTTGTACTCAGTAAAAGAAACTTTTTTTTTACCGCCACAAAAGGGGAAATTTTTGGGGTAGCATAATTAAAAACCCAAATTTTTAAATTTAAAGGGGCCTGTTTGGCTTTTAAAATTTCAGTAAAATACGGGATTTTTTTAAACACATACAAGCCCAATTTTTCCTGCCCTTTTGGGGGAAGGAAAATTTATATCCAAGGGTTCCCAAAGCTTCTTGGGTGGGTTAATTTGGCGTCAAATACAGGGGGGTGTATTTTTTCATTTTTTACAGATATTTTTCTTCAAACAGTGCCCTGTATTTTTTTAGAAAAAAAAGTATGTCGGGACAGAAAAATTTGGCCCAGGCTTTTTCCCCCCCGCGAGTGGCGGGAGGCAAAAACCCATTCCTGGAGCAGGTCGTAGCACACCCAAGGGGGTCCCCCCAGCGGGGCCCACTCGGTGGGGCCCAAAAAACCGGCCGCTGGTCATCCCTAGCGGCCGTGTTTGAAAAAAGAAAACCAAATTTTGGTTTTTGGGTTTTGGTTGATAAGGGTCATCCATTTTCCTCCCAGTTGCATCGGGAAAAAACCCCAGCCAAAGAGCCCCCGGGTGGGGAAAAACCCAGCCAAAAACCCCCCTTAGTTGGCAATGGCCCCGGGGCGGGTCAGCAGCCCTAACCTGCCCTCAACCCGCCTCTGCCCCAACCCTTTTTCCCCTTTCAGCCAGAAAATTCTATTTATGGGGTTCTGGGCTCGCCCCACTATATAGCGGGGGATGAACAATTTGAGGAGGCTTTCGGGCAGCTATTTGGGCAGCGAAGAAAGGGGGCCCAAAAATTTCCCTGCTTTTTGCGGGTAGGCGGAAAAAGGTTTTGGATGTAAAGAGGGGGCATGGGGGGTTTCATGTTGTGAGAGGTCAGCCTCTTGCATTAACCAAAGGGCCGGGGGATGAGGACGCAGTGATGATAAAAACCCCCAAATTTTTTTGATGAGGGCGGGGCCGACCGAAATTTGGGACCCCGGGGGTGAGGAAAAGGATTTTCATCGGGGGGTCAGGGAAGGGGCGTCAGCGGGGGGGTTTCAGGAAAGCGGCGTAGCCGGCAAGGGGGTTGTGGGGGCCGTGAGTCGCAGGATAGCGGGCCAGTGGGGTTTTTCGGGAAAGGCCAAGCGGCCCGGGGAAAAAAAAAAAACCGCTTGGGCAGGCCCAAAAAAATTTGCGGAAAAGGGGGTCAGCGAGGCAGGGGGGCTTTAAAGTCACTCAGTCGGAGCTTTGGGGCGGAAAAAAATCCGTTTTACTCGGCGGTGTGGCAGTTTTTTTGGGGCAAAGGGGACACCGGGGGAAAGGCCGAATATGGGTATATGTGAAATTGGGGGAAGAAAGTAAAAGGTGGCCAGGGAGCTAACTTTTGGGCCCCGGCCCTGCGTAAAAACCCCTTTGCAGCGTCCCCCATTCCGGTGGCCGGGGGGGAAAAACGTGGCCCCAGATGGGGGGGTTTCCCAATCCTCCCGCCGCGCAACACCCAGCAAGCAGCAGGGGCCCCAGTGGACGAATGCCATTGCGGGCCAGTCAAGCCTCCACCCCCCTTCTGCAGAAGGGAGGGGTTTTCTTTTTTGGCCATCATCCCCCGGGTTTCAAGTTTTGCTCCTGTTTCCTCGCAAATCTGGCGCCAGCGTCTTTTTTAAAGCGAGGCGATTCCCAAAGAGAAAAACAGTATGCGCCCAACCTTTCCCTAAGGTGCAGGCTGTTTTGCCCTTTGCTCCTTCCCCCCCCCAAGGTTTGTTGGTCTGCATTTCCCCCCCCTTTCCAAAATGGTGGACTCTCCCCCCCTTTCAGAAAAAACAAATTGGCTTGTGTCGAGCCGGATGGGGGGGTTAAACCCTTTTAATTTTTCTTTTCCAAAAAAGGCGGGTACCAGCACTTCTTTAAATTAGTAAACAGAAGGGTGGGCCAGCCCTTTAAAGCTTATCGGTTTTTTTCCAAGGTGAAGGGCAGCGCGGAAGCCCGGGAAAGTTTTTAAACTTCGGTCAGGGCCAGTACATGGTTCCCCTTTAGGGGGCCCACGGGGTGAATTTTGTTTCCCGGGCCCCGGGCCCCCCAAAAAAAACCCTTGGGACGGGAAAATGCCGTTTTCCCCTCCACGTTGTAAAAATTGGCTGCTCCTGGCCAATGTCCCCTCCTCCTCCTCCCCCCACCACCACCATCTAAAAGCCTCCAAAAAATACGGGCCCCAAATTCTTTTCCCCACAGGGTGTAGGGCACAGCGGGGGTCAGGTTTTTTACCTGGTTTGGGCCTTGGCAAAACAAAAAGTACACAGGGGGGGGAAAAATGCTCCGCATCATGCAGAAAGGGGAAAAAATTTGATGTGTGGTTTTTCCCCCCCCCCCCCCGCCCCCAACAAAAAAATTTCGGAACCAGGGGGGGCGGGGCCCAATGGGGGGAAAACATGGTGTTCGCGCGCCCCGGAGGAGGGAGGTCCATGCGCCCTGCAGGGCGCCGTGTTAAAATTCGGGTTTGTAAAAAAGGGTTCCTGAAGTTTTCCCCCACCGATTTGGGGAACATTTAAAAAATGGCCGGGAAAAAACGGTGCTTGCACTTTTTTCCATTCGTAAAAAAGGCCAGGAAACCCCCTTTCCTGGGATTTTTGAAAGGGGCCCGGGGGAATGGCCTCCCCCAAAACCCCAAAACTGATTTTGCGTGTTTCCCAAACCCTTTTGGAATTCCAGCCTCCCACATGTTGGCCCGCCCTGTAAAAAACAGAGAAAAAGGGGCCATTAAAAATTTTTTGATGACCCAGGCAGACGGGGAAAGTACCTCCCCTGTTTTAATTTGATTTTCACCCCAGGGCAGTTCATGCGTGACCCCTTTCCCTTTTGTTGGGGCCCCATTCGAGGAGGGGGGACGTTTTTTTTTAGTCGCCGGGGACTACGGGTTTGAAAAAACGTCTTTCCCATTTGCTTCTTTGCCCGGGGGAAACAGATGCTGAAAAATCTTTTCTGGGCGGGGGGACTGGAAACATGGCGATTTACTCTCGTGGCCACAGAGTCCGGGGGGGGGGACTGAAATGGAGGAGGAGGAGGGGGAAACATTGGGCAAAAAGCTTTGGGTCGGGGTGTTTTTGAGGGGGATTTTCTACCCAGGTGGACAAGGGGAGGAGGACCAAAGGGGCAAACGGAGGAAAGGGTTTGGGGATGAGGAAAGGGCGGGGGCAGATGACCCCCCAAACACCCCTGGCAGTGGAGATGGAGGCCAGGGGGCCCCTCGGAGTCACTTTTGCAGATGGGGCCCGCCCGGGATGCTTATTTTTCCTGGCTATTGGGCAGGGCCGAAAAAGTCAAACATCCGGCAGAGGGGGTGGGCTTTTTGGGGTCTCCCCCCCTATTGGAACCCCTTTCTTTTCCCCGGGCCAAAAAAGGGAGCCCTTTTTTCCCCGCTATTTTAGAGGGAGGGGCAAACTCAAAAAAAAATTTAGGGAAATCCCCCCTTAATCAGTTGGCGCTGCCTATTTTGCGGGGGATCGTCCCTCCTCTGACAGGGGCTGACCCGGGGTTTTTCAGCGGTCACATATTTCTGCCGGCCGTGGGGGGGAAAGGGGGGGGGGGGTAGGAGGGAGTACCCCCCCCCCCCCTTCGCAAATTTAAACCCAAGGGCTGGAGTCATATGAAACAAGGCCCTTCCCCTTTAAACCCGGCCCAGTTTAGGAGGGTAGTGCCAGCAGCAGCAAACGCAGGGGCCCCGGAGCAAAATCCCTGAACCAAAAAGGTAGTGGCCACTTGGGGGCCCGCACCCCTGCCACCCCAGTTAGGGAAGGGTCCGCTGGGGCTTAATGGGCAAGGCCCAAAAGGATGTGTGGCCACAAATTTTCCGAGTTTGCAGTGGAGAAGCTGTCTGCCCGGGGCCCGTAGTGTTGGGATCCCGGGGCGGGTTTTTTTCAGTGCGGCGGGGGCCAAACGTTACCCCCAAAGGGGAACCCGCTTGGGCCAGGGGGAAAAGTGGAAACGGGTGACCTTTGTCAAAAAGAATTTAGGGGAGTGGGTTTGGGAAAGGAAATTTCCCCCAAAAAACCCAAAGCTTTAGGCGTCAGGGCTAAAATTTAAACCCATTTACGCCCCACCCAAAAAATGTGGGGAAAAGGGGTTTTGGGTTTTAAAAAATTTCCTGCCTCAGCCACTATTTTTGATGCCCCCCACCCGGCCCGATTGGCCCCCAAAATCTGCTGGGCGTTTCTTTCCCTTGCCACCCAAAAAATCTTTACCAGGAATGGTATTGCCCCCCCACCTCCCCCACTTGTCATTTTGTCACTCTGTGGGGGCCCATTCCTGTTTTTGCCCCTCCCGAATGTCATTGTTTCCAATGCCTTTACCTCATGCTCCCGCTGTTTGGTTTTTGCCGTGAAATTCCAAAAATTTTTTTGGTCCAATTTTTGCCAATGTCTGGGCCTCATGCTGCTGCTTTGGGGTTTCCGCCCTGACCTTTAAAAACTGTTGGCATTGTTTTCCCACTTTTTGAACCCCATTTTTGCTTTTGTGGCTGCTGCCGTGCCCCCCCACTGTTTTTCATTGTTTTCCCCCCTGTTGACCTCATTTCTGCGGGTTGGCTGCTGCCATTTTAACCCCACACATGTGGTCATTGTCCCCCCTTTGTGGGGCCCACTCCTGTTTTTTTTCCAAACCCCCAGAATGTATTGTTTTCCACTGCTGACCCTCAAAGCTTGCTGCTGGGGTGCTTGCCGTTTACCCCCCACTTGTCATTGTGCCCCCTGTCTGGGCCTCCCTGCTGCTTTTCTTTTTTGGCTGCCGCCGTGAACCCCCACACTGTGTCATTGTGCCAACCCGGGCTGAAAACCCCTTGGGTGCCGCCCCCCGGTGTGCCGGACCTTTCCCCCACTGTGTTTATTGGCCACTGTTTTTGGCCCCTTTTTGCTTTGCTTTGGGTGCTGCCCCTGACCTCCAACCCCTGTGTTTTATTGTGCCACTGTCTGACCTCATGCTGCTGGGTGTGGGGTGCCCGCCCTGGGCCCACCCACTGTGTCATTGTCCCCCCTCTGTGGCCTACTCCCGTTTTTTTCCCCTCCGGAAAGTCAAATTTTTCCACTGCCTGCCCTCTTTTCTTTTGGGTGTGGCTGCTGCCGTTGGGGCCTCCACCCCCCCGTTTTCCTTTTTCCCACTCTGTGGGGGTACTTCGGTTTTTGCCCCCTCCGGAAAAGTGATTTTTGGGCCAAATGGGCCCGACATTTTATGCTTGGGTGCTTTTGGTTGGGTGCCCTGACCTCCACCCCTGTGTCATTGGTTTCCCCCTTTTTGTGGGGTATTTTTGTTTTTTTTCCCCCTCCAGGAAATTATTATTTCCAATGTTTTACCCCATTTTCTGCGGGTGTGGGGTTTCTGCCCTGACCTCCCCTGTGTCATTGTGCCACTGTTTTTTGAACCCCTTTTTGCCCGGCCCGTGGGTGCTTTCCGTGGGGCCCAGGGGCCCCTGTGTCATTGGGCCCAAATCTGTGACCTTCTTTCCCGTTTTTTTCCACCTCCAAAAATGGGGTTTTTGCCACTGTCTGCCTCCCTGTGCTGCTTGTGGCTGCTGCCCTTTACCTCCACACTGTTTCATTGTCCCAAATCGTGGCCTTAAATTTCCCGTTTTTTTTTTACCCCGAATTTTCATTGTTTCCACTGCCTGGAAACCTTTATGGGTTTTGCTGTGGCTGCTGCCCCTTTTACCTTACCCCCTGTTTTTTTATTGTGCCACTGTCTGAAAAACCTTTAAAGCTGCTGCTGGGCTGCTTGCCGTGCCTCCCACTGTGTCATTGTTTCCCCCTCTTTTGGCCTTTCTTTTGTTTTTGCCACCTCCAAAAAGGGGATTGTGCCCACTGTCTGGGCCTCATTTCTGGTGCTTGGCTGCTGCCTTTACCTTTCACACTGTTGGGCATTGTTTTTACTCTGTGGCCTTCTCCTGTTTTTTCCAACCCCCAGAAATTTTCATTGTGCCCCCTGCCTGGGCCTCATTGTGCTGCTCCCGTTTACCTTCCCACATGTTTTCACTTGGGGGCCAAAATGTCTGACCCTTAAAGCTGCTGCTGTGGCTGCCGCCGTGACCTTACCCCCTGTGCCATTGTGCCCGGGGCTGGGCCCTGCTGCTGGTTGGGGGCTGCAGTGACCTTTTCCCCAAATGGTATTGTGCCACTGTCTGGGCCTTTATTTCTGGTGCTGTGGCGGTGCTTTTTGACCTTTAAACCCCTTTTTTGGGAAATTGGGCCCCCCTCTGTGGCCCCAAATCCGGGTTTTTTCCAGCTCCGGGAAAGTGATTGTGCCACTGTTGAACCCCATTTCTTTTTGCTGTGGCTGGCCCGCCGTGAAACCCCCCACCCCTGTCTTATTTTTGCCCCCTGTCCCGGCCTTTATGGGTTTTGTTTCCGTGACCTCCCCCAAATGTGTCGGGTTTTGCCCCCTCTGTGACCTTAAACCCGTTTTTGCCCCCTCCGAATGTCATTGTGCCCCTGTTTTTAAACCCCGGGTTCTGTGGTAGCGCCCTCTCCCCCCACTCGTCACTAAATTTTCACCTGGAAACCCCTTTAAAAATTGTTTTTTTTTTTCCGCTTTCTTGGCATGACTTTATTTAGGGGAACATTTCCCCCTCAGTTTTTTTTTTGGGGGGTTTTGCCCCCTTAAATGCCCCGGGAAAAATTTTTAGTGAAACGATTCTTAGAGCGAGGGCCCGGAAAGTGCGTGTCATACTAAAAACCCCAACATTGTATGAAAAAAACCAACCAAGTCCCCCTGCATTTTTTAAGGGATGGCACAACGTTTTTTCAGCCCCCAGCAGGCTCTGTGCAGCCTGGAAAAATCTGCTTTTTTTAACGTTTTTTGTGCCAAAAATAATTTTGGGAAAAGAAAAATTATTTTTTGGGCCCAGGGGAAATTTGGCGAAGTGAAATTTAAAAAGAAATTTTTGGGGGAAATTTTTGCCCCTGTTTTAATTGACAGTCATTTTTTAATTTCTTCCAATTTTTCCCTTTCTATTTCACCACCTTTTTTCCCCTTTTTCTCATCCCCGCATCTTTCTTATGGTTTTTTACCAATTTTCGCTTTGTCAGGGCTATGTTTTTGTCCCTGTTTTCCTTTGGGAAAACTTTTTTTGGTCTTGGGCCCCATGTTTTAAAAGGGGTTGAGTCTATGATTAAATTTTGGGCTTTGGACGGGGGGTCTTTTATAAAGGTACTTTTAAGGGGAAACTGTCCCTTTTTAAAGAGGTGGGCAAGTTGATTAGGAGGGTCTTAACCGGTCTGTTAAAAAGCCCGAACTTTAATGGTTGTTAAGGGATCAAATACTTATTTCGCTCAGCAAAATGCAAATAAATGTATTCTAATTTATACAATGTGATTTTCTGGATTTTGTTTTGGATATTCTATCTCTCAATGTTAAAATTAATCTACCCTTAAAATTATAGACTGTTCATGTCTTTGTCAGTGGGCAAACTTACAAAATCAGCAAGGGATTAAATATTTATTTCCTTCACTGTATCTATCTATCTTTTTTTATCTATCTATCTATCTATCTATCTATTTAAAAAGGCTTATGGGAAAGAGCTTAAGAGCTTGTCAGCGCCATCTATTGGAAGTAATAATGCTCAATTCACATGTAACTCACAAAAGTCTTACAATATAAAAAAGATTGAAGCCAATGAAGTTCATCTCCAGACAACTGTTCCAGGGTGTTTTCCCCTTTTCCGTGTAGAGTAGAACTTACTGCTGGCTGTGTGAGAGGCAAGTGGGGCTTAGAAGGGCTAATCAATCACATTGGTGAGAATGAGCACCATGTTGGGGTATTGTGCATATAAACAAAGTCTTATGGGAAAGGGCTGGATGTAGTAAGCTGTCTATATTGGCACCACTTACAGGGGTTGTCTCACTACATCAATTCATCTTACCTCAGTCCTCTTTATTTGGTTTTATTTATGAATTTAGGGGCGTTTACTGGCTTTACTGGTTACTACTGGCCTGCAGTGACAGGCTGCTGAGAACACCAGGTCTGTAGCAGTAGCGACCAGTGCCGACAGCCTAGCAGGAGAGATCAAACAGGTCTGTAGCTATAGTGACCTAAGGAGCTGATGCAGCCTATGCAAGAGGGGATATCTTGGAATAGGCAGGACACTGTTAATGGACACTTATTGCAAAGTAAGAGGAAGTCCAGCTCAAGACCAGGTAGGTAGAAAATATGAAGATAGCCTTTATTCCAAATGCATTAAAACAGAGTCGACATGACCATGATGTAGTTGTAGTAAGAAAGCGCTTTCTTACTACAACTACATCATGGTCATGTCGACTCTGTTTTAATGCATTTGGAAATAAAGGCTATCTTCATATTTTCTACCTACTGGTCTTGAGCTGGACTTCTCTTCGTTTGTTGATCACCTAGATGTTTCCGTCTATCCGTGC
>JAODAL010077340.1:0-13305 GCA_025379985.1 Phyllomedusa bahiana | reverse complement strand
GGGGCCTGGGGCACATTTAAATTTTTATTTTTTTGTCTTTAAATTTTCGCGGAAAATGTGAGGGTTGGATGTGTATTGCCCTTGTGAAATTTAATTTTGCAAAAAAACGTGGGTAAGGTAGGGTCCTACAGCTAAAGCATGGGGGCTTCCATACTCCATTTCCCCTGTTTTGGGCGGGCTGGCATGGCCCCCTCATGCGTTTCTGCAGGCTCCGCTCGGCTGTCAGTCACCGACTAGTTGGACCAAGAAAACGGGAAGCACCTATGGCAAAACCCCCGCCTCTCATCTCACCCCCCAATCAGCTGCTTGTTGTCACCTCCCCACCTTTAGGTTTCCCCCCCCGCATTTTGATTGCCGCATTGTGAGGCGGTGCGGGGCCCCGTCCGGGCTCAGTTTTTGTTGTGTAATATGATTTCATTGTAGGGGAGCTCAGCCTTGATATTCGTGTTTGCAGCGGGAAAGGGGTCGTTCCCTGCGCGATTGATGGCAGATGAAACTTTTGTTTCCCATAGGTGTAAAATTGTGTAGTATTAAAGGGGAGTCCCCCATAGATTTTGATAGCCTATTCCCAGGACTGATTGTGCGATCCCACCTCGGGCCCCCGCGCTATCTAAAAATAGGCCCTGAAATTTCCCGTTTAGAATGGAGAACCGATTGCACTTGTGCCCGACTCCCATTTGTTCTATGGGATTTCCCCGTACAGGGGGCGCGTGTTTCTCCCTTTTTCTTGGGATTTCCCCCGTACGGGGGGAGCGCTGTGTTCTCCATTTGTTTATGGGGATTTCCCCAGTCAGGGGTGCTGTGTTCTTCCATTTGTTCTATGGGAGTTCTCGTACAGGGAGCGCTGTGTTCTCCATTCGTTCTATGGAGTTCCCCAGTACAGGGGGTGCTGTTTCTCTCCATTCTGTTTATGGGAGTTCTCAGTCGGGGAGACTGTTTTTCCCATTCTGTTTATGGGAGTTCCCAGTACAGGGGGTGCTGGTTCTCTCCATTTGTTCTATGGATTTCCCCATACAGGGGAGGCTGTGTTCTCTCCATTCTGTTCTATGGGAGTTCCCAGTAAGGGGGCGCTGTTTTCTCCATTCTGTTTTTTGGGGATTTCCCAGACAGGGATGCTGTGTTCTCTCCATTCTGTTCTATGGGGTTTCAGTACAGGGGGGCCTGTTTTCCCCTTTGTTCTGGGGGAGTTCCCCAGTCGGGGAGGTGTGTTCCCCCTTTTTCTTTTTCTAGGGGAGTTCCCAGTACAGGGGGCGTGGTTCTCCCATTCTTTTTATGGGAAATTCTCAGTACGGGGAGCGCTATGTTCTCTCCATTTGCTTTGGGGAGTTCCCCCAGTACAGGGGAGCCTGTGTTCTCCCCAAATTTGTTTAGGGAGTTCCCAGAAAAGGGGAGCCATGTGTTCTCTCCATTCTGTCTAGGGGAGTTCCCAGAAAAGGGGAGCCATGTGTTCCCCCCATTCTGTTTCATGGGGTTCCCGTACGGGGGGAGCCATGTGTTCTTCCATTTGTTCTACGGGAGTTTCCAGTAAGGGCAGCCCCGTTTTTCCCCTTCTGTTTGGGATTTCCCCGGACGGGGCGCCCGTGTTCTCTCCATTTGTTCTTTGGAGTTCCCGTACAGGGGGGCCCCGTGTTTCTCCATTTGTTCATAGAAGTTTTCCCCCGGTAAGGGGAGCGCCGGTTCTCTCCATTCTGTTCTATGGGTTTCCCGGGTAAGGGCGCGCCGTGTTCTCTCCATTCTGTCTAGGGGGTTTTCCCGGTCGGGCAGGCCGTGTTTCTCCTTCTGTTCTAGGGGAGTTCCCGGGACAGGGGAGCGGTGTTTCTCCATTCTGTTCTATGGGAGTTCCCGGTACAGGGGGGCCCCGTGTTCTCTCCTTCTGTTCTAGGGGGTTCCTTCCTTCGTGTACATCTTTTCCATTCAGAGCCGCTCTCTTCTGTTTTTATGTATCTGATGTAAAAACCCTTTTTTGTATGGCACATTGCTATATGGACAGTGGTGTTAAAAATAGAAAAAACCGACATTAAATGGTGCTGAGCTGTAATACCAAATAGACAGTGAAGGAAAGAAGTATTTGACCCCTTGCTGATTGTGTAAGTTTTCCCACTGACAAAGACATGAACAGTCTATAATTTTAAGAGCAGGTTAATTTTAACTTGGAGAGACAGAATATCCAAAATAAAATCCAGAAAAATCACTTGTAAAATTATATACTTTTTTTGCATTTTGCAGTGAAAAATAAGTTTTTGACCCCCTGTGGAAAACAAGACTTAATATTTGGGGGAAAAACCCTTGTTGGAAAGCCCCAGCAGTCAGACGTTTTTTGTTTTGATGATGAGGTTTGCGCACATGTCGGAGGAATTTTTGGGTCCACTCCCTTTTTCAGTTCATTTTAAATATTAGATTTTGAGGGTCGCTTGGAAAACTCGGAGCTTCAACCCCTCCATAAGTTTTTAGGGGATTAAGGCCAAAAGGGGACTGGCTAGGCCACTCCTTACCTTAATGTGTTCTTTTTAACCCACTTTTTTTGCCTTGGTTGTGTTTTTTTGGGTTTGTCTTGCTGGAAGAACCAGCCATGACCATTTTTAAGTCCGGGGGAGGGGGGAGGTTGTCCTCTGGCTTTTTCGGTAATGGCTCCATCCATTCTCCATTTATGCGGTGAAGATTCCTGTGCCTTAGCAGGAAACACCCCCAAAAAAATTTTCCACCCCCTGCTTGAAGTGGGGCGGTGTTTTTTAGGCAAAGGGAACATTTTCTTCCTCCAAACACTGCGAGTTGAGTTAATCCAAGGCTCAATTTTTGTTCCTCTGACCACAGCACCTTGTCCCAATCATCACGAATATCCTGGTGTTCATTGGGAAATTCAGGGGGGCTGCACATGCGCCTTCTTGAGAGGGGGGACCTTGGGGGGGGGGGGGCTCTGCGGGTTTTTTTGGGACCATTAAGGGGTAATGGGTCACCAAATGGTTTTTTTTGGTCACTGTGGGTCCCGGGCTGCCTTGAGTTCTTTTAACAAGTTCCCCCCTGTGTGGGTTTTGGGCCCTCTCGTTTTCCCCTTCTGATCCATGATAACCCACGAGGTGAGATTTTGCACGGTACCCAGATCGTGGCGTTGACAGTAAATTTTGTATTTTTTTTTTTTCCCCCCTTTTTTTTTTCTTACTTTTTGAACCAACAGTTGTTTCCTTTTTCCCCCACCCTTTTAATTAGGGTTTTTGGGAGCCAATTCCCGCTTTCTAAAAGTTTCTTTTGATTTTGCCCCCGAAACCTTACTTTGAAAGCTTTTGGTTTGCCCATTTTTGTGGGAGGTTAGAGTCTGACAGTCTGTTGGACAGGAGTTTTTTTTTTTTTTTTTTATAAAGGGATATTTGGGACAGCGTTTTTTTTTGATATTTTGGGGGGGGCATTTTATACTTTTTTCCCTCATTTGCAAAAATCCCAAATTTAAATTTTGGGTTATTTAATTTATACAATGTGATTTTCGGATTTTTTTTTGGTTGGTTATTCTTTTTCTAAAAGTTAAAAAAAAAACCTGCTTTTTAAAAATTTATAACTGTTCATTTCTTTGTCAGGGGGAAAACCTTACACAATCAACAAAGGGAAAAAATTAATTTTTTTTCCTTTTCGCGTAGCTGTCACTCACTGATACCCATGGACGTTTAAACCCCATTTTTAGCAGGGATTTAAAACGGGAATAAAAATTACAAGTTTTCTAAATCTTTTCCCACAGAACAAATATATCAATCTGCCAGCTCCTCCTGCTCTAAAAACTTTGGGCCGAAGATCAGTTTACCCATGTCCTCAGCTCCTCATGCTCTTTAAAAATGGGGTTGGAGAAGATAGCATGTTCCTCCTCCTCCTTTTCTAAAAACCATTGGGGCACGCAGTTTTCAGATAAACTGCCCTAAGTTTCCCCCCCTCCCTCTAAAACCTTGGGGCCCAAAACAGATTTGATAGCATTCCTCGGGGCTCCCCCTGCTCTTATAAAATGGAGACCACAGATGGGATAGCTTTGTCCTCAGCTCCCCCTGCTCCTTTTAAATGGGGCCCAAAAGGATCAGTAGCATGCCCTCGGGCTCCCCCTTGCTCTAAAAACAGGGGGGCCCCAGAATCGGATAGCATGTCCTCGCTCCCCCTGCTCTATAAAATGGGGCCCACAGTCAGTTTAGCATGCCCTTTCAGTCCTTTGCTCTTTAACAGGGGGGCCCCGGGTTCAAAATTGCATGTCATCGGTTCCTCCTGCCCCTATAAAATTGGGGGGGCCCGCGATCAATGCATGTCCTAAGCTCCCCCTTCCTTATAACATGGGCCAACAATCGGGGATAGCTTTGTCCTCAGCTCCCCCTGCTTATAACATGGAGCCTGCAGATAAGTAGCTTTCCCTCAGCTCCCCCCTGTTAAAAACATGGAGCCTGCAGTTTTTGAAAAGGCATGTCCTCAGCCCCCTGTCTATAAACATGGGCCCAGATCAGATAAAACGGTCCCGGGTTCCTCCGGGCTCTATAACTGGGGCCAACGATCAGATAGGGCCCTCAGCTCCTCCTGTTTTTTTATAAAAACATGGGGCCCCTAAAATCAGATACATGTCCTCAGTTTCCTTCCCTCTAAAAATTTGGGGCCCCAACGATCAGAAAAAGGCATGTCCTCGCCCCTTTCCTGCTTTTATAACATTGGACAGATCAGTTTGGCCATTTTTCCTTTCAGCTCCTCTGCTTAAAAACTTTGGGAACATACAGATGCATGTTCCTCAGTCCCCCTGCTCAAATAAAATGGGGCCCAGATCAGATAGCATGCCCTCAGCTCCTCCTGTCTTTAACAGGGGGGCCACAGATCAGATAGCAGCCCTCGCTCCTCCCTGCTCTATAACATGGGGCCCACAGATCGATAGATGTCCCCCTCAGCTCCCCCTTCCCTCTTAACATGGAAAACCACAGATGGGATAGCATGTCCTAAAGCTTCCTGCTCTTTAACAGGGGGCCCAAACAGACAGATAGAAATTTTCCTCAGCTCCCCCTTCCCTCTATAACTTGGGGCCCAAAAATTTTCGTTGGCAGGGCCTCAGCTCCCTTGCTCTAAAACAGGGGGACCAGATCAGATAGCATTTTTCCTTTTGGGCTCCTCCTCTCTATAACAGGGGGGCCCACAGATCAGATACCTTGTCCTAAGCCCCTCCTGTCTAAAAACAGGGGCCCCCCAAAAAGTTTAAGTACCATGTCCTAAAGCAAACCCCTGCTCTATAAAAAGGGGGGTCCCCCAGTAAATTTAGATGCCCTTTGCAGCTCTTCTGCTTTTTCCCGGGGGGACAAATGTCAAGATAGTGTCCTGGCCCTCCTCCTGCTCCAAAAAAACCCTTGAGGGCCCGCAGATCGGGTAGCATGTCCTCAGTCCTTCTGCCCCCATAACATGGGGCCACAGATCAGATGGGCAGGGTTCAGTCCTCCGCTTTTATAATTTGGGGTCTGCAAAACGAAGCTTTCCCTCCCTCTTTTCCTGCTCTATAAAATGGGGCCACAGTCAGATAGTTTGGTTGGGGGCCCCTTCGTCAATTTAACAAAAGGGCCACAGTTTTGGATACGATGTCCTCAGTCCCCCTGCTCTTAAAATGGGGCCAAGAAAATCAGAAAAGCATGTCCCCCCGCCCCTCCTGCTCATAACAGGGGCCCCCAAACGGGACCCAGATAGCGGGCCCTTTTTGCTCCCCCCTGCTTTTATAACAGGGGGGCCCGCCAAAAAAAAGTCCCTGTCCTCAGCTCCTCCTGTCTTTAACATGGGGTCCGAAAGATCAGATGCATGTCCTCAGCTCCTTTTGTTTTAAACATGGGGTCCCCCCAGTGGGTTAAACCGTGTCCTCAGCCCCCCACTGCTCTATAAAAGGGGGCCCAGCAAAATCAGAATTTGCCCCTTGCCCCTCCCTTCTTTTTTAAATGGGGCCCCGCAGATAAATTTTCCCAGGGCCCTCAGCCCCCATGCTCTATAACAGGGGGCCTTTGGAAGATCAGTTTCATGCCCTTCAGCTCCTCTGCCTTTAAACCCATGGGGCCCGAGACAGTTAGCATTCCTAGCCCCTCTGCTCTATTAAAATGGGGCCCGCAAATCAGTTTAGCATGTCCTAGTTCCTCTGCTCTAAACATGGGGGGGGGCAGATAAATATAGCTTGTCCTAAAGCTCCTCGCTTTAATTTTTGGGGCCCAAGATCTTTTTGATGTCCTCAGCTCCTCCTCCTTTTTAAATTGGAAAAGATCGTTAGCATGCCCCTTCGCTCCCCCTGCCCCATAACTTGGCCCAGTCAGATAGCATGCCCTAGCCCTATCTCTTTAACATTGGACAGATAAAAAAAAGATAGCATGCCCTCAGCTCCCCCATTGCTCTTTAAACATGGGGCAGGAGATCAGATAGCTTTTTCCTAGCTCCTATGCTTTTTAAAACATGGGGCCCCCAGTTCTGTTTAGAATGCCCCCCCGTTTCCTCCTGCTCTAAAACCCATGGGGCCCAAAATAAAGATGGGATGTCTCCCGTTTCCTCCTGCTCTAAAACAGGGGGCCCCACAAAATCGATAGCATTTTGTTTCAGCCCCTTTCCTGTCTATGACATGGGGCCCTCCCAGATCAGTAGCATGTGCTCACCCTCCTCCTGCTTTTTGGGAACTTTTGGGGCCTGCAGTTCAGATGCATGTCCTCAGCCCCTCCTGCTCTATGCTTAGGGCCACAGACCCGGATAGCATGTCCTCTTTTCCCCCTGTTTTTAAAAAATTGGGGGCCCCCAGATCAGAAAAGCATTTCCTAGCTCCTCCCTGCTCTATAACGGGGGCCTGCAGATAAAGATAGCTTGTCCTCAGCCCCCTTCCTCTAAAACATGGGACCGAAGATCAGTTTGCATGTCCTCGCTCCCTGCTTTTAAAAAATTTGGGGCCCCAGATCATTTTGGCTGTCCTCAGTCCCCCTGCTTTTTAAAACCCAAGGGGCTACAGACCCAGATTGAGTCTCAAGTCCTCCTGTCTATGACTTAGGGCCTGAAAGATAGATAGAAGTCCTAAGTTTCCCCTGCTTTTAAAAAACCTGCTGCCTGAAAGATCAGATAGAATTTTTCCCCTAATTTTCCTCCTTTGCTAAAAACATGGGCCCAAAAATCAGATAGCTGTTCAGCTCCTCCGGGCTCTTTTCCCAGGGGGCCCCCCACAAAATCAATGGGAAGGGCCTTCAGCTCCTCCTGTTTCTAAAAACCTGTTTGCCTGCAGAAAAAAAGCATGTCCTCGCCCCTTCCTGCCCCTTTTAACTTTGGGACTCACGGGATAAGATAGTTTGTGCTCAGTCCCCCTGCTCTATAAACATAGGGCCCCCAGATCAGATGGGCTGTCCTCAGCTCCCTCCTGCCCCTTGACATTGGGGCCAAACAGATCCGTTTTGCTTTGCCCCTCAGCTCCCCTGTTTTTAAAACTGGCGGGCCGCGATCAGTTTGGCTTTGCCCTAAAGCCTTTCCCCCTGCTCTTTAAAAATTTGGGGTTTTTTGAAAGATCAGATAGAATGTAAACCTTTTTCTTCTTCTCTTAAAAACATGGGCCCGCAGATCAGATACCCATGTCCCCCGGCCCCTCCTGCTTTTAAACATGGGGGCCCCAAAATCTGAATCAATAGAATGCCCTCAGCTCCTCCGGGCCACTTTTAACTGGGGGCTCCCCAGATCAAAATAGAATGTCCCCCCTGCCCCCCTCCTGCTCTTTAACATGGGGCCCCAAAAAGAAAGAAAAGCATGTCCCCCAGCTCCTCCTGCCCCTATAAAATGGGGCTCACAGATCAGTACCCCCCTTTTTGGCCTCAGTCCCCCTCCCCTCTATGAAAAAAAGGGCCTGCAAAATGGGAAGCATGTCCTCACCCCCCCTTTCCTGCTCTATTCCCTCCCCGACTGCGGGATCAGATGGGAGGGGCCAAAAGTTTCCTTTCCCATGCTTTTAACAGGGGCCCCCACAAAATCGAAGCTTGTCCTCAGCTTCCTGTCTATAACATGGGGCCCCCCAGATCGGGATAGATGTCCTCAGCTCCTCAGGTTCTAAAACCTGCTGCCTGCGAACGGGGATAGCATGTCCCCCCAAGCTCTCTCTCCCTTTTTTATAACATGGGGGCCACAGTCAGAGGGGTTTTTCCTCAGTTTCCCCCTGTCCTAAAAACCTGCTCCCTGCAGATAAGTTTGGCTTTTTCCTCAGTCCTCCTGCTCTAAAAACCCTGCTGCCGGGCCGTTCGGGATAGCGTTTTTTCCTCAGTCCTCCGGGCTTTTTAACATGGGGCAGATCAGATAGCATTTTTCCTCAGCTCCCCCTGTTTCTATAACTAGGGCCAAAACGGGAATAGCATGCCCTCAGCTCCTCCTGCCCCTTATAACAGGGGCCCCTGCAGATCAAAATAGAAAGTTCCTCTGGGCCCCCTCCTGCTCCTTTAAAAACCTTTGGTGGTCCTGCAGACCCAGATGGGCAGTCCTCAGTTTCCTTTTGCTTTTAAAAATTCATGGGGGCCACAGACCCGGGATGGGCATGTCCTCAGCTCCCTTCCCTTTTAAAAACAGGGGGCCACGATCAGATAGCATGGTCCCCGTTTCTCTCCTGCTCTAAAAAATGGGGACACAGATCAATTGCATGTCCAAAACCCTCCCCTCCTGCTCTTATAACAGGGGCCCAACAGATCGATAGAAGCCCTCAAACTCCTCCTCCCTCTAAAAACTGGGGCCACAGATCAGATAGCATGCCCCTAAGCTCCTTTTCCTGCTATGAAATCAGGGGGCCCAAATAAGATAGCATGTCCTCAACCCCTTTCCTCTTGCCCCCCCCCCCCCCCCCCCCCCCCCCCCCCCCCCCAAAAAACATGGGGCCACATATCGTTGCATGTCCTAAAACTCCTCCCTGTCTATAACATGGGGAAACAGACCCGAAAAGCATGTCCTCAGCTACTCCTGCTCTAAAAAACAGGGGGCCACAGATCAAATAGAATTGCCCTCAACTCCTCTCCCTCTATAACAGGGGCCCCCAGATCAGATAGCGGCCCTCTATTTCCCCCCCTTTTTCCTTTTTAACTTTGGGGCCACAGTTCAGAAAAGGGTGCCCTTCAGTCTCCCTCTCTATAAAAAGGGGGGCCCCCAGTTTCAGTTTGCGTGCCTCAACTCCCAAGTATATAAATGGGGGCCACAGATCAGATGCGTGTCCTCGCCCCTCCTGCTTAAAAACATGGGGTCCAAACAGATCAGATAGGTGTCCTAAAGTCCTCCTGTCTAAAACTTTTGGGGGGCCACAGGATGGGATAGGTGCCCTAAGTTTCCCCGTCCTCTTAACAGGGGCCACAGCCCAAGATAGGTTTTCCACCGCTCCCCCCCTGCTCTATAACTTTGGGGCCCTCACGGGGATCGGTTTAGGGGTGCCCTTTAAGCTCCTCCTGCTCTTTTAACATGGGGCCCCAAAAAGATCAGATGGGCATGCCCCTCGGGCTCCTCCATGCTTTTTTAAAAGGGGGCCCGCCGGGAAGATACCCCAATATCCCCCAGCCCCTCTGTTATAACATGGGGCCGCAGATCAGATTGTTGCCCTCAGCCCTAATGCTCTAAAACATGGGGGCCCGCAGATCGATAGCATGTTTTCATTTCCCTTTCCTGCTCTTTAAAACATGGGGCAAAATGTTCAGATAGAAATGCCCTCCCCCGCTCCCCTTTTGTTTTCTACCCCCAGGGGGGCCACAGACCCGGATAGCTTTGTCCCCCCACCCTTCCCCCCGCTATATAACATGGGGCTGCAGTTTTCAGGATGCATGCCCTCAGCTCCTCCTGCTTTTTAACAGGGGGGTGCAGATCAGTAGCAGTCCTCGGGCTCCTCCTGCTCTTTTTAACGGGGAAGGGGATAGCTTTTTCTCAGCCCCTCCCTGTTTCTTTAACAGGGGGCCAAAGATCAGATAGATATCCTCAGCTCCTCCTGCCCTTTAACATGGGGCTGAAAGATCAGATAGCAGGGGTTTTAAGCCCCTCCTGCTTTTTAAAATCATGGGGCCTCGGGTTCAGATGTCATGTTTAAACCCCTCCCCTGCTCTTTAAAAATGGGGCGGACGATCAGTTTTGGCATTTGTCCTCAGCTTCCTTGCTCTTTTCATGGGGCCCCCCTAGATAGTTAGAATGTCCTCAGCTCCTTCCCTTATAAGAGGGGGGCACAGTTTAAAGATAGCGGGTTTCATTTGTGCAGGTTCCCCTTTGATGTGGGGAAAAGCTGCTTGAAACCCCCTTATGTTTACCCTAACTCTTCCCAAGCGGGGAGGGTTTTTTCCCCCTGCTTTGGGGCCCGCTGCTTGGGGATTCCCTGCGCTGTCCTCATACTACGTCACCCCCAACCCCCCAGCGGGGGTGATTAGGGGCCCAAAATGGTCAGCCCCGGATTTGTCGCAGGGGTCGCCCCGGGCTGACGTCATTTCCCGTCCCGTTTCCCCGAAAAAAACAGGGCCCGCTTTAGCACTCCCTTCCAGGGGGAAAACCAGTCCCCGGGCGTTAAAGCCCGGGACCCGCTCCGGCGCCGTTGTTGCCGGGTGAGGGGGCTTGAGCCGGGTTGGATGTGGGTATGATAGGATATGTAGCTTTGCTTGGAGGAGTTCTCCTCGGCTGTCCTCCCCACGTGGTGCCTGTGTCCTCTAATGTCCTATGCACTGTCCAGAAGTTTGTACTTTTCCGGGGACTGCTGTCATGTGGTGGGCAGGGGGAGCCCCCTTAGAACATTATCAGTTAAGGGGTTTTTGTGAAGAGTTTTGGGGGGACCCCGGGGGGACAAAAAGGGGCTGGGGCCCCTCATGTTTTCCAGAATTTGGGGGGGGTTTAACAGGGAAACCTAAAATGGTTTTGAATCGCCCAACTTTAATGTTCACCTTCAAGGCTCCTGTGGTCATATTTATAGAAATACATGGAGCTTCTGGCTATGATATGCATCAGTCATAACAGTAACACCCCAGACGGGCGCAGCGACCGATTATCTGGTGACTGTGGGAATATGTTCGGTAGTGACCACTCAGTTCTTGAAGGTGATGTGTTCGAAAATGGAGCAATTTTAAAGGGGTTGTCTCACTACAAGGATTGCTGCTTTTTATGATAAAAAAATTTGTAATTAACAAATCGCTTTTTAAAAATAAATTCCTTACCAGTGCCTACCTTTCCTAGATTCCTTTTATGGGCTGCATCACTCCACGTCGCTTGCTACGAACTTTTGACCCCTCCTGATAGGCTGCCGCACTGGTTGCGATAGCTCAGGGACTGTTTTGATCTCTCCTGATACTAGTCAGCATGGTTGCTAAATAGCTTAACAGGACCTGTTTGATCTCTCTGATTAGGCTGCCAGCACTGGTTTTTGCGATAAGCTACAGACTGTTTGACTTCTCCTGATATATCTGTGCAGCACTCAGGTTGCTATAGCTACAGACCTGTTTGATTCTCTTCCTGATAGGCTGCCAGCACTGGTTGCTATAGCTACAGACCTGTTTATCTCTCTGATAGGCTGCCAGCACTGGTTGCGATAGCTACAGACCTGTCTGATCTCTCCTGAAAGGCTGCCAGCACTGGTCACTAGAGCTACAGACCTGTTTGATCTCTCATGATAGGCTGCCAACACTGGTTGCTATAGCTACAGACCTGTTTGATCTCTCCTGATAGGCTGCCAACACTGGTTGCTATAGCTACAGACCTGTTTCATCTCTCCTGATAGGCTGCCAACACTGGTTGCTGTAGCTACAGACCTGGCTTCTACTGCAGCCTAGTGGAAGCCAGTAAACATGCCCCTGATTTCAAAATGAAACCAAGAAACAGGACTGAGGTGAGATGAATCAATGGTGTGAGACAACCCCTTCAAGGATCTGAGCGACCCTGATAAGGAGCAGAGTGTGATGTCCAGACAACTGGGTCAGAATGGCAGGTCTTGTGGGGGGTTCCCGGTATGTAGTGGTTACTACCTCCATGTGCTCCAAGTAAGGAAAATGGTGAAGTGGTGACAGGGTCATGGGGGCCCAAAGCTCATTCATGTGCGTCGAGTGTGAAGGCTAGATCATCTGGTCCGATCCCACAGAAGAGCCACTGGAGCACCAATTGCTGAAAGTGTTCCTGCTGGCTCTGATAGAAAGCTGTCAGGACACACAGGATATCACAGCTGCTGGGTATTGGGGCCACAGAGCGGTCAGGAAGACCATGCTGACCCCCGCCCACCACCAAAAGGGCCTACAGTGGGCACATGAGCATCAGAACTGAAGCAGAGGAAGAAGACGTTTCAGTCCATCATGTAGACGGCCGGATGGGTGAGCGTCACTTACCTGGAGGAGAGATGGCAGCAGGATGCATTATGGGAAGAAGACAAGATGGCGGAGGCAGTGTGATGGGCAGGAAACCTTGGGTCCTGGCATAATATGGATATTACTGTGACACGACCACCTACCTAACATTGCACAGACCAAGGGACTCGTGTACTAAAACTGTCTAGCAATAAGACTATCCATGTTGCTCATAGCAACCAATCACAGCTCATATCGACCAATCGGAGCCCAGCTTCCATTTCTTATACTGCTCTGGAAAAATAAAAGCCGAGCTCTGATTGGTTGCTATGGGCAACAAGGACGGTCTTACAGTTACAGTTTTTATACATGTCCCCCCAAGTCCAGCCTTCATGGCAGCGGGACCCCTAATAGCAGGAGCCTCTTGCAGCAGCTGATGCCCCCGGGGTCCCACTGTAACAATTGTTCAGTAATGAGGAACATGACAAAGCATTGAAGGAGGTGACTCGGCCCTGAAATCTCTCTGTTTTCAATCCAATCGAGCTTCTGTGGGTTGGACTGGAGAACTCCCCTGCCCTATGGACGCTGTACTTTACCTTCCTGCTAGTGTCTTGGTGCAGATATCACAAGGGCGACCTACATAATATTAGGCAGATGGTTATGTTGCTTTGACTCATCCTTTTATGTTATGGGAGACATGTATTTAAACTATCAGTAAGACTGTCTTTGTTGCCCATAGCAACCCACCAGAGCTCAGCTTTTCTTTTTTCCAGAGCACGAAATGCAATGAAAGCTGAGCACTGATTGGTTGCTATGGGCAACAAGGACAGTCTTACAGATACAGTTTTCATACCTAAGGTCCATTGTGTAAATGGGTGCAAAAGGTTTCCTCAGTTGGGCAGCGTCTTCAGTACATTGCCCCGGCCTCCATGTATGACCTACAGCAGGTGTCTTCCATGAGGGTCACAGGTGCGGCTCATCCTTCCCTCATCTTGTGCACACTTGTGGGATCCTGAGGCTGGAGAATCGGCCACAGCCTGAACAAAGT
>JAODAL010077339.1:0-13305 GCA_025379985.1 Phyllomedusa bahiana | reverse complement strand
GATGGTTCCCCCCCTTCTGCTGCCCGACCCGGAGCCCGAGGTCCTTGGTCCAGATGGTTCCTCTCCCGTTGCTGCCCGCCCCAAGCCCCCCCCCCGAGGTCCTGGTCCGAGGGTTCCTCCCCCGTCTGCTGCCCGACCTGAGAGCCGAGGTCCGGGGCCCAGATATTTCCTTCCCATCTGCTGCCCGACCCTCGGGGTTTCCGGTTTCCAGATAGTTCCTCCCCCGTATGTGCCCGATGAGACCCCGAGGCCCTGGTCAGTAGTTCCTTCCGTCTGCTCCCGCCGAGAGCCCAAGGTCCTGGTCCAGATGGTTCCTCTCCTTTCTGCTGCCCGACCCGAGAGCCCGAGGTCCTGGTCCAGATGGTTCCTCCGTATTGCCCGACCCGAGAGCCGAGGTCCTGGCCCAATTGTTCCTCTCCCGTCTGCTGCCCGACCCTCGAGGTCCTGGTCCAGGTGGTTCCTCTACCGTCTGCTGCCCGACCCTCGAGGTCCTGGTCCAGATGGTTCTGCTCCCGTCTGCTGCCCGACCCGAGAGCCCGAGGTCCTGGTCCAGATGGTTCCTCTCCCGTCTGCTGCCCGACCCGCGAGCCCGAGGTCCTGGTCCAGTTAGTTCCTCTCCCGTCTGCTGCACGACCCGAGAGGTCCTGGTCCAGATAGTTCCTCTCCCATCTGCTGCACGACCCTCGAGGTCCTGGTCCAGAGGGTTTCCCTCCCCCGTCTGGTCCCTGGAACCGAGGCTCGAGGCCCTGGTCCGAGGGTTCCTCTCCCGTTTGCTGCCGCCCCGAGACCCCCGGGGGTCGGGCCCAGTGGTTCCTCTCCGTTGCTGCCCGCCCCGAGAGCCTGAGGTCCGGGGTAATTGTTCTCTCCCATTGCTGCCCGACCCTCGAGGTCCTGGTCCAGATGGTTCCTCTCCCGTCTGCTGCCTGACCCGAGAGCCCGAGGTCCTGGTCCAGATGGTTCCTCTCCCGTCTGCTGCCCGACCCGAGAGCCTGAGGTCCTGGTCCAGATGGTTCCTCTCCCGTCTGCTGCCCGACCCGAGAGCCTGAGGTCCTGGTCCAGATGGTTCCTCTCCCGTCTGCTGCCGGACCCTCGAGGCCGAGGCTCTGGTCCAGATGGTTCCTCTCCCGTCTGCTGCCCGACCCGAGAGCCTGAGGTCCTGGTCCAGATAGTTCCTCTCCCGTCTGCTGCCTGACCCTCGAGACCGAGGTCCTGGTCCAGATGGTTCCTCTCCCGTCTGCTGCCCGACCCTCGAGGTCCTGGTCGAGATGGTTTCTCTCCTATCTGCTGCCTGACCCGAGAGCCCGAGGTCCTGGTCCAGATGGTTCCTCTCCCGTCTGCTGCCCGACCCGAGAGCCCGAGGTCCTGGTCCAGATGGTTCCTCTCCCGTCTGCTGCCCGACCCGAGAGCCCGAGGTCCTGGTCCAGATTGTTCCTCTCCCATATGCTGCCAGACCCTCGAGGTCCTGGTCCAGATAGTTCCTCTCCCGTAGGCTGCCTGACCCTCGAGGTCCTAGTCAAGGTGGTTCCTCTCCTGTCTGCTGCCTGACCCTCGAGGCTGAGGTCCTGGTCCAGATGGTTCCTCTCCCGTCTGCTGCCTGACCCTCGAGGCTGAGGTCCTGGTGCAGATGGTTCCTCTCCCGTCTGCTGCCCAACCCGAGAGCCTGAGGTCCTGGTCCAGGTGGTTCCTCTCCCGTCTGCTGCCCGACCCGAGAGCCTGAGGTCCTGGTCCAGATGGTTCCTCTCCCGTATGCTGCCCGACCCGAGAGCCAGTGGTCCTAGTCCATCGGGTTCCTCTCCCGTCTGCTGCCTGACCCTCGAGTCCGAGGTCCTGGTCCAGATGGTTCCTCTCCCATATGCTACCCGACCCGAGAGCCCGAGGTCCTGGTCCAGATAGTTCCTCTCCCGTATGCTGCCTGACCCTCGAGGTCCTGGTCCAGATAGTTCCTCTCCCGTATGCTGCCTGACCCTCGAGGTCCTGGTCGAGATGGTTTCTCTCCCATCTGCTGCCCGACCCGCGAGTCCGAGGTCGTGGTCCAGATGGTTCCTCTCCCGTCTGCTGCCTGACCCCGAGGCTGAGGTCCTGGTCCAGATGGTTCCTCTCCTGTCTGCTGCCTGACCCGAGAGCCTGAGGTTCTGGTCCAGATGGTTCCTCTCCCTTCTGCTGCCTGACCCGAGAGCCCGAGGTCCTGGTCCAGATGGTTCCTCTCCCTTCTGCTGCCCGACCCGAGAGCCCGAGGTCCTGGTCCAGATGGTTCCTCTCCCGTCTGCTGCCCGACCCGAGGTCCTGGTCCAGATGGTTCCTCTCCCTTCTGCTGCCCGACCCGAGAGCCCGAGGTCCTGGTCCAGATGGTTCCTCTCCCTTCTGCTGCCCGACCCGAGAGCCCGAGGCCCGGGTTTCCAAAGGGGTTCTTCCCTCTGCTGCCCGCCCCAAGGCCGGGCCCGGGTCCGTTGGTTCCCTCCCGTCTGCCCCGCCTGGAGCCGAGGGTCCTGGTCCAGTTTTCCTTCCATTGCTGCCCGCCCCTCAGGCCCTGGCCCAGTTAGTTCCTCCCCCCGATGTGCCGACTCAGACCCCGGGTCCGGGTCCAGATGTTCCTCTCCCGTTGCGGCCGCCCCGGAGCCCAAGGTCCTGGCCCCCAGAGGGTTTCCTCCTTTTGTCCCCGACCCGAGAGCCAAAGGCCCTGGCCCCCAAAGATGGTTCCTTCCCGAAAGCTCCCCCCGCCCCCCCCCAAAAAAGAGCCCGAGGCCCCTGGCCCAGATAGTTCCTCTCCCGTCTGCTGCCGACCCTCGAGTGGTCCAGGTTTCCTCTTCGTCTGTGCCCGCCCCTCAGGCCCTGGTCCAGTGGTTCTTTCCCCGTTGCTCCCCGCCCCGAGAGCCCGAGGCCCTGGTCCAGATGGGTTCCTCTCCTTCTGCTGCCCGCCCGGGAGAGCCCGAGGTCCGGGCCCAGTATTTCCCTCTCCCGTCTGTGCCCCGACCCGAGAGGTCCTGGTCCAGATTTTCCTTTCCCCCTCTGTCCCCCACCCCCGAGGTCCGGGCCAGATGGTTCCTCTCCCGTCTGCTGCCTGCCCCGAGGCTCGAGGTCCTGTCCAGTGGTTCCCTTCCCGGTTTGCTGCCGCCCGAGACCCCGAGGTCCTGGTCCAGATGGTTCCTCGCCCGTCTGCTGCCCCCCCTCAAAGGTTCCTGGCCCAGATGGTTCTTTCCCCGTCTGCTGCCCGACCCGAGAGCCCAAGGTCCTGGTCCAGATGGTTCTCTCCGTCTGCTGCCGACCCTCGGGGCCCCGGTTTCTGGCCCAATGGTTCCTCCCCCCGTCTGTGCCCGACTGGAGCCTGAGGCCCTGGTCCAGGGGTTCCTTCCCCCGTCTGCTCCTGCCCTCGGGGCCCGGGGCCCGGGCCCAGAGGGTTCCCTTTCCCCCGTCTGCTGCCTGCCCCTCGAGGTGAGGTCCTGGGGCCAGTGGTTATCCCCAGTCGGCTCCCCGCCCGAGACCCTGAGGTCCTAGCCGATGGTTCCTTCCCTTTCCCTGCCTCCCCCGAGAGCCTGAGGTCTGGTCCTGAGGTTCCTCTCCATCTGCTGCCGCCTCGAGGTCCTGGTCCAGGTGGTTCTCTCCCGTTTGTGCCTGCCCCCTCGGGGAGGCCCGGGTCCAGATTTTTCTCCCCCGTTTTCCCTGACCTGAGGTGGGTTGGGGCAGATGGTTCCTCTCCCGTCTGTGCCCGACCCGAGAGCTGAGGTCCTGGCCCGATGGTTCCTCTCCGTCTGCTCCCCTGCCCCTCGAGACCGAGGTCCTGGCCAATGGTTCCTCTCCCGTCTGTGCCCCGACCCTCGAGTCCTGGTCCGAGGGGGCCTTTCCCCCGTTGCCCTCCCCCGCCCCGAGAGCCTGAGGTCTAGTCAGATGGTTCCTCTCCCGATGCTGCCTGACCCGGGCTGGGCCCTGGTGCAGAGGGTTCCTCCCCCATATGCTGCCCGCCCCGAGAGCCTAAAAGGTCCGGGTCCAGATGGCCCTCCCCGCGCTGCCTGCCCTCGGGACCGGGTTCGGGCCCGATGGTTCCTCTCCGTCTGTGCCCGCCCCTCGAGTCCGGCCCCAGAGGGTTTTCCCCGTTGCTGCCCGCCCGAGAGCCTGAGGCCCTGGTCCAGATGGTTCCTCCCCCGTTGTGCCCGACCCTCGGGGCCAGGGGTTGGGCCCCCAGATGGTTCCTCTCCCCGTCGTGCCGCCTGAGAGCCTGAGGCCCGGGCCCCAGATGGTTTCTCCCGTCTGCTGCCTGACCCTCGAGGCCGGCCCTGGTCCGATTTTTTCCCTCTCCGTCTGTTTGCCTGCCCTCGAGGCTGGGTCTGGGGCAGGGTTTCATCTCCGTCCCCCGCCCGACCCGGACCCTGAGGCCTGCCCAGAGGGTTCCTTTCCCCCCGTCGCTCCCTAACCCGAGGGGCCTGAGGTCCTGGTAGTGGTTCCTCCCATTGTGCCCGACCTCAGGTCCGGGTCCAGGTGGCCCTTCCCCCGTTGCTCCCCTGACCCTCGAGGTGAGGTCCGGGCCCCAGATTTTTCCCTCTCCGTCTGCTGCCTGCCCCTCGAGGTGAGGCCCGGGTGCGAGGGTTCCCTCTCCGTCTGCTGCCCAAAACCCCGAGAGCCTGAGGCTGGTCCAGAGGTTCCTCCCCCGTCTGCTCCCTGCCCTCGAGACGGGGCCCCTGGTCCAGAGGGTTCTATCCGTCTGCTGCCCCCCCCCTCGATGTCCGGGCCCCGATGGTTCCTCTCCGTCTGCTGCCCGACCGAGAGCCTAGGTCCTGTCCAGAGGGTTTCCCTCTCCCGACTGCCCCCGACCCCGAGAGCCTGAGGTCCTAGCCCAGATGGTTTCCCTTCCCTTTGCTCCCCGCCCCGGGGGCCTGGGGTCTGTCAGATGGTTCTTCTCCCGTCTGCTCCCTGCCCCTCGGGCTGAGGCCCGGGTTTGAGAGGTTCCTCCCATCTGCTGCCCGCCCGAGAGCTGAGGCCCTGGTCCAGAGGGTTTCCCTCCCCCGTTGCTCCCGCCTGGACGAGGTCCTGGTCCAGAGGGTTTCCTCTCCGTCGTGCCCGACCCTGTGCCCCTGGTCCAGAGGGTTCCCTCTCCCGTCTGCTCCCCGTCCGAGAGCCTGAGGTCCTAGTCCAGATGGTTCCTCTCCCGATGCGCCCCGCCCCCGAGAGCTGAGGCCTAGTCCAGATGGTTTCCCTCTCCCTTCTGTGCCCGACCGAGAGCCTGAGGCCCGGGCCCGAGGGTTTTCCCTCCCGTTGCTGCCGGACCGAGAGCTGAGGCCGGGTTTCCAGAGGGTTTTCCCCGTCTGCTGCCCGACCCGAGAGCCTGAGGCCCGTTCGATGGTTCCTCTCCCGTCTGCGCCTGACCCGGGGGCCTGATTCCTGGCCCAGAGGGTTTCCTCTCCCGTCTGCTCCCTGCCCCTCGGGTGAGGCCCCTGGTCCAGATTGCCCCCTCCCGTCTGCTGCCGACCCTCGAGGTGAGGTCTGGTTTCCAGATATTTTCCCCCCCCCGTTGCTCCCTGCCCTCGAGGCCGAGGTCTGGTCCAGATAGTTCTTCCCATAGCTGCCGCCCCCTCGGGTCGGTCCTGGTGGTTCCTTCCCGTTGCTGCCTTTGACCCTAGGCTGAGGTCTGGTAGAGGGTTTTTCCTTTCCTTTGCTGCCTGCCCCTTTGAGGCTGAGGCCCTGGTGCAGAGGGTTTTCCTCTCCCGTTGCTCCCCCGACCCGAAGGGGGCCTGAGGTCCTGGTCCAGATGGTTCCTCCCCCCGTCTGCTGCCTGACCCTCGACCCGAGGTCCGGGCCCCGGGGTTTCCCTCTCCCGTTTCTGAACCCTCGAGGTCTGGTCCGGATGGTTCCTCTCCGTCTGCTGCCCGACCAGAGCCTGAGGTCCTAGCCCGAGGGTTTCTCTCCCGTGTGCTGCCCCGCCCCCAGGTTGAGGCCTGCCCAGAGGGTTTCCCTCCCCCGTTGACCCTGACCGAGATTTGAGGTCCTGGTCCAGTGGTTCTCTCCCGTCTGCTGCCCGCCCCCAGAGCTGAGGTCCTGGTCCAGGGGGGTTCCCTCTCCCGTTGCTCCCCTGCCCCTCGGGCCGAGGCCCGGGTCCAGATGGTTCCTCCCCGTCTGCTGCCCGCCCTAAAGTCTGGTCCGGGGTTCCCCTCTCCCGTTGTGCCGCCCCGGGCCTGAGGCCTAGTCCAGTGGTTCCTCTCCCGTTGCTGCCCGACCCGAGGTCCTGGTCCAGAGGGTTTTCCTCTCCCGTCTGCTGCCTGCCCCTGAGGCTGGGTCCTGGTCCAGAGGGTTCCTCCCCCGCTGCTCCCAGACCCTCGAGGCTGAGGTCCTGGTCCGAGGTTCTCCCCCGTTGCTGCCTGCCCCTCAAAGGTCCGGGTTTCAGATGGTTCCCCTCTCCCGCCCGCTGCCCGACCCTCGGGGGGGTCCGGTCAATGGTTCCTCTCCGTCTGCTGCCTGACCCCGAGGCCCCCGGTCCAGAGGGTTCTTCTCCCGCTGTGCCTGCCCCGAGACCCTGAGGTCGGCCCAGAGGGTTCCTCCCCCGTTGCTCCCCGACCGAGAGGCTGGGTCCTAGTCCAGTGGTTTCCCTTTTCCGTTGTCCCCTAACCCTCGAGACCGAGGTCCGGGTTTCCAGATGGTTCCTCCCCGGTCTGTGCCTGACCTCGAGACCGAGGTCTGGTCCAGGGTTTCCTCTCCCGTCTGCTGCCTGCCCCTCGGACCGAGGTCCTGGCCCAGTGGTTCCTCCCGTCTGCTGCCGACCCTCGATGTCCTGGCCCAGAGGGTTTTCCCTCCCCCGTCTGCTGCCCGCCCCTGAGGCTGAGGTCCTGGTCCGAGGTTCCCTCCCCCGTTGGGGCCCCGCCCCGAAGCCTGAGGTCTAGCCCAGATGGTTCCTCTCCCGTTTGCTGCCCGCCCCGAGGCTGAGGTCCTGCCAGTGGTTCCTCTCCGTCTGTCCCTGACCCCGGGCCCTGGTCCAGTTGGTTCCCTCCCCCGTTGCTCCCCTGCCCCTGAGGTCCGGTCCCCAGGGGTTCTTCCCCCCGTTGCTGCCTGACCCGAGGCCGAGGTCCTGGTCCAGTGGTTCCCCCCCCCGTTTGCTCCCCGACCCGAGGCCTGGGTCCTAGCCCCGGGGTTTTCCTCTTCCGTCGGGCCCCCCGGGGGGGGGCGGAGGTCTGGCGCCGATTCTTCTGAAGCTGCTGTAATACGATGATGTCCTGACCCGGAGCTCATGTGGCCTCGAGCTTCATCGAAGGGTCCAGCAAGACGGTGCCGCTGCGTCACTTGTATCACGGTCCTTGGCTCGTTCAGAGGTCTCCACAGTTGGGTCCTCGCTGGAATCACACAGAGGCACAAACCCTCCGTGCGGGGTGGAGCTGAGCCCTCAGTGGGGTAAATGTTACGAAGGATATAGGTGCGCTGAGGTTTCAGCCGTGTGGGGGCCCCTTGATCCAGCAAGCCCCCCACGCAGCAGAATATTCAGAATACATTGAAAACCAATAGGGAAGTCTTCCCTGTGACGTTAACCCCGACTAGAGCAGAGCATCATGGGAAAAACAAAAAACCCTGTATACAAAATATACTAAAGAGGTGACACAGACAGAAAATCAGATTCTACATGTGATATCATTGGCGCGGTGTGCACTGAGCAAAAACACACAAAATCTATGCTGAGGAGATAGAGGACAAATCTATGTACAGCCAAAACCCTGCAGTTCCCTCCAGTCTCTTAAAAAGCCCATCTGGGGTTTTCCCTCCCCTCTTTATAAAGCCCATTGGGTTTCTCCCTCCCTCTTATAAAGCCCCCATTGGGTTTCCCCCACCCCTTATATAAAGCCCCATCTGGGTTTTCCCCCCCTTATATAAAGCCCCATCTGCGGGTTTTTTCCCCCCCTCTATATAACCCCCATCTGCGGGTTTTCTCCCTTCCCTCTATATAAAGCCCCATCTGGGTTTCCCCTACCCCTCTATATAAAGCCTCATCTGCAGGTTTCTCCTCCTTTTTTAAAAAGCCCCTCTGAGGTTTCATCCCTTTTATATAAACCCCCATCTGAGGTTTCCCCCCCTTTATATAAACCCCCATTGCAGGTTTCTCCCCCCTCTTTTTTAAAAGTCCCATTTGAGGTTTCCCCCTTATTAAAGCCCCTTGCAGGTTTCTCCCTCTTTATAAGCCCCATCTGCAGGTTTTCCCTCCCCTCTATAAAAAGCCCATCTGCAGGTTTCTCCCCCCCCTCTAAAAAGTCCCATCTGCGGGTTTCTCCCCTTTTTAAAGCCCCTTGCAGGTTTCTCCCTCCCCCTTTAAAAAACCCCCATTGCGGGTTTTCCCTCCCCTATATAAACCCCCCATCTCAGGTTTCCCATCCCTCATATAAAGCCCCATCTGCAGGTTTCTCCATCCCTTATAAAAGCCCCATCTGCAGGTTTTTCCTCCCTCTATATAAAACCATTGAGGTTTCTCCCTTCCCTCTTTTAAAGCCCCATCTGCAGGTTTCCCCCTCCCCTTATAAAAAGCCTCATCTGCGGTTTTCCCTCCTCTTTTAAAAAGTCCCATCTGCGGTTTCCCTCCCTCTTTTAAAAAAGCCCCATCTGAGGTTTCCCTCCTTTAAAAAGCCCCATCTGCAGGTTTCTCCCCCCTCCCCCTCTTTTAAAATAAATCCATCTGCAGGTTTTCCCCTCTTTATAAAGTCCCATCTGCAGGTTTCTCCTCTTTAAAAAGCCCATCTGCGGTTTCTCCCTCCCTCTATATAAAGCCCTCGAGGTTTCTCCCCCTCTATATAAAGTCCCTCTGGGTTTTTCCCCTCCCTCTTATTAAAAACCCCCCCTCTGCAGGTTTTCCCCCCATCTATATAACCCCCCTCTGCAGGTTTCTCCTCCCCTCTATTAAAGTCCATTGGGTTTTCCTCTATATAAGCCCATCGAGGTTTTCCTTTCCCCCTTTAACCCCCCATTGAGGTTTCTCCCTCCTTATAAAAAAGCCCCATCTGCAGGTTTCCCCCTCCCCTCTATTAAAGCCCCATCTGAGGGGTTTCCCCTCCCTTTTTAAAAAGCCCCATTGCAGGTTTTCCCCTTATAAAAAGCCATCTGCAGGTTTCTCCCCCCCCTCTTTTAAAAACCCCCCTCTGCAGGTTTTTCCCTCCCCTCTTAAAAAAGCCCCATCTGCGGTTTCTCCCCCCTTTCTTAAAAACCCCATCGCGGGTTTCTCCCCCCTTAAAAAAAAGCCCCATCTGCGGTTTCCCCTCCCCCCCTTTAAGCCCCCTGCAGGTTTTCCCTATTTTTAAAGCCCCATTGGGGGGCCCCCCCTCTTTTAAAAGCCCCCTCTGAGTTTTTCCCCACCCCTCTTTAAAAAGCCCCTTCGCGGTGTTTCCCTCCCCTCATATAAAGCCCCATCTGAAGGTTTCCCCCGCTATAAAAAGCCCCTCTGCAGGTTTTCTCCCTTTCCCCTTATTAAACCCCCATCTGCGGTTTTTTTTCCCCTTTTTAAAAAAGCCCTCTGGGGTTTTTTTCCCTCCCCTTATAAAAAATTTCCCTTGCAGGTTTCCCCCTCCCTCTTATAAAGCCCCATTGCAATTTTTCCCCCTCCCCCTATATAAAGTCCCATCTGGGGTTTTCCCCCCCCTCTATATAAAGCCCCATTGGGTTTTCCCCCCCCTTATATAAACCCCCATCTCAGGTTTTTCCCTCCCTCTTATAAAGCCCATCTGAGGTTTTCTCCCTTATAAAAAGCCGATCTGCAGGTTTCCCCCCTCTATAAAAACCCCCCATTGCAGTGTCCCCCTCCCCTTTAAAGGGGCCCCATCTGGGGGTTTTTCCCCCCCCTCTATATAAGCCCATCTGCGGGTTTTCCCCCCCTCCCCTTTATAAACCCCCATCTGCGGTTTCTCCCTCCCTCTAGTTTAAACCCCCTTAGGGTTTTCCCCCCCTCCATACAAACCCCCATCTCCCGGTTTCTCCCCTATTTAAACCCCCATCTGAGGGTTTCTCCCTCCCCTTTTTAAAGTCCCATCTGCAGTTTCCCTCCCCTCTTTAAAGCCCCATTGCGGTGTTTCCCTCCCCTTTAATAAAGCCCATCTGCGGTTTCCCCCCGTATAAAAAGCCCCATCGCAGGTTTCTCCCCCCCCCTCTTAAAAAGCCATCTGAGGTTTTTCCCTCCCCTCTATTAAAAAAGCCCCTCTGCGGGGTTTTTCCCCCCCCTTTATAAAGTCCCTTTGCAGGTTTCTCCCTCCCTTTTAAAAAAGCCCCATCTGAAAGTTTCTCCTCCCCTCTATATAAAGTCCATCTGCGGGTTTTCTCCTCCCTTATAAAAAGCCCCATCTGCAGGTTTCTCCCTCCCCTCATATAAAGCCCATCTGCGGGTTTCCCCCTCCCCTTATATAAAGCCCCCATCCAGGTTTTCCCTCCCTCTTATAAAGTCCCACTGCGGTTTCTCCCCCCCTTATATAAGGGGCCCATCTGCAGGTTTTCCCCTCCTCTATATAAAGCCCCTTTGCAGGTTTCTCCTTCTCTATATAAACCCCCCATCTGGGTTTCCCCCTCCCTTATATAAAGCCCCATCTGCAGGTTTTCCCCCCCCTCTATATAAACCCCAAAATCTGAGGTTTTTCCCTCCCCTTATTTTAAAAGCCCCATCTAAAAAAAAGGGTTTTCTCCCTCCTTTTTTTGCCCCATCTGCAGGTTTCTCCCCCCCTCTTATAAAGCCCCATCTGCGGGTTTTCCCTCCCTCTATAAAAGCCCCACTGCAGTTTCCCCCCTCCCTCTTATTTAAAGCCCCATCTGGGGGTTTTCCCCCCCTCTTTAAGCCCCATTGCGGTTTGTCCCTCCCTCTTATAAAGGGCCCAACGGCGGTTTTCCCCCTCTCTATTAAACCCCCATCTGCAGGTTTCCCCCCTTTAAAAAAAGCCCATCTGCAGGTTTTTTCCCCCCTCAAATTTAAACCCCCCATCTGCAGGTTTTTTCCCCCTCCCTCTATATAAAGCCCCATCTGCAGATTTTCCCCTTATTTAAAGCCCCCCCATCTGGGGTTTTTCCCTCCCTCTATAAAATGCCTCTCTGGGTTTCCCCCTCCCCTCTATAAAAAGCCCCTCGCGGTTTTCCCCCCCACCTCTATAAAGTCCCATCTGCTTTTTCCCCCTCCCTCTATATAAAGCCCTTTGCAGATTTTCCCTCCCTCTTTAAAGCCCCATTGCGGTTTCTCCCTCCCTCTTTATAAAGCCCCATTGCGGTTTGTCCCCCCCTCTTTTAAAAGCCCATCTGCGGTTTCCCCTTTATAAACCCCATTGCAGGTTTTTTTTCCCCCTATTTAACCCCCCCATCTCAGTTTCTCCCCTCCCTCTATTTAAAACCCCCCATCTGGATTTCTCCCCCCTTAAAAAAAGCCTCTGCGGTTTTTTTTCCCTCTATATAAAGCCCCATCTGCAGGTTTTCCTCTCTTTTAAAAACCCCCCATCTGCAGGTTTCTCCCTCCCCTTTTTAAAGCCCCATTCAGGTTTTTTCTCCCTCTATATAAAGCCCCATCGCAGGTTTTTTCTCCCTCTTTTAAAAAAAACCCCATCTGCAGGTTTCTCCCCCCTCTTTTAAAAACCCCTCACTGAGGTCCTCCCCCTTTTTAAAATGCCCATCTGCGGTCTTCCATCCCCATTTAAACCCCCTCTGCAGGTTTCCCCCTCCCTTTATAAACCCCCCATCTGCAGGTTTCCCCCTCCCTCTTATAAAGCCCATCTGCAGGTTTTCCCCCCTCATCTTTATAAACCCCCCAATCTGCAGGTTTTCCCCCCTCATAAAAAGCCCCATCTGCAGGTTCCCCCTCCCTCTATATAAAAGCCCTCTGCAGGTCTCTCCCCCCCCTCTATTAAACCCCCCATTGCAGGTTTTTCCCTCCTCTAATAAGCCCATTGCAGGTTTTTCTCTCAATGAAATCAGAATAAACCTTCCCCGTTTTAGGTCAATTAGGAACCAAAATTATTTCTATTCCCCAAATGCAGAATAATGAGAGGGAGAAATTAAAGGGGTTTTCTCATTACCCGCTTTCGTGGGCTTCTTAAGCTTTCTCTCTTTCTTACAGCTTCAAATCCAGTAGGTGGGTCTCTCCTCTCAGTAGGCGGGTCTCTATTCTCAGTAGGCGGGTCTCTCCTCTCAGTAGGTGGGTCTCTCCTCTCAGTAGGCGGATCTCTCCTCCCAGTAGGTTGGTCTCTCTTCTCAGTAGGCGGGTCTCTCCTCCCAGTAGGTGGTCTCTCCTCTCAGTAGGTGGTCTCTCCTCCCAATAGGCAGGTCTCACCTCCCAATAGGCGGGTCTCTCCTTCCAGTCGGTGGGTCTCTCCTCCCAATAGGCGGGCCTCTCCTCTCAGTAGGTGGGTCTCTCTTCCCAGTAGGCGGGTCTCTCCTCTTAGTAGACGGGCCTCTCCTCTCAGTAGGCGGGCCTCTCCTCTCCTCAGTAGGTGGGTCTCTCCTCCCAGTAGGTGGGTCTTTCCTCCCAGTAGGCAGGTCTCTTCTCAGTAGGCGCGTCTCTCCACCCAGTAGGTGGATCTCTCCTCCCAGTAGGGCGGGGCCCGTCCTCCCCGTAGGTGGGTCTCTTCTTCCCAGTAGGTGGATCTCTCCTCCCAGTAGGCGGGTCTCTCCTCCCCGTACGTGGGTCTCTCCTCCCAGTAGGCGGGTGTTTCTTCTCCGTAGGCGGGTCTCTCCTACCAGTATGCGGGTCTCTCCTCCCTGTAGGTGGTCTCTCCTACTGAGGCGGCTCTCTGCTCTCAGTAGGAGGGTCTCTCCTCGCAGTAGGTGGTCTCTCCCAGTAGGCGGCTCTCTCCTCTCAGTAGGCGGGTCTCTCCTCTCAGTAGGCGGGTCTCTCCTCTCAGTCGGTGGTCTCTCCTAGTAGGCGGCTCTCTCCTCTCAGTAGGCGGCTCTCTCCTCTCAGTAGGTGGTCTCTCCCAGAAGACGGCTCTCACCTCCCAGAAGGTGGGTCACTCCTCTCAGTAGGCAGGTCTCTCCTCGCATTAGGCGGGTCTCTCCTCCCAGTAGGTGGGTCTCTCCTCTCAGTAGGCGGGTTTCTCCTCCCAGTAGGTGGATCTCTCCTACCAGTAGGTGGTCTCTCCTCCCAGTAGGTAAGTCTTTCCTCCATAGGTGGTCTCTCCTCCCCGTAGGTGGTCTCTTCTCTCAGTAGGTGGGTCTCTCCTCCCAGTAGGCGGGTGTCTCCTCCCAGTAGGCGGGTGTCTCCTCTCAGTAGGCGGGTCTCTCCTCACATTAGGCGGGTCTCTCCTCCCAGTAGTTGGGTCTCTATTCTCAGTAGGTGGGTCTCTCCTCGAAGTAGACAGGTCTCTATTCTCAGTAGGCGGGTTCCCTGGG
>JAODAL010077338.1:0-13305 GCA_025379985.1 Phyllomedusa bahiana | reverse complement strand
CTGGGCTTTCACCCACCCACTGTAACTCCGGCCCTGGGTCATGCTCAGTATTGGGTCCTCTCTTTTTAATGTTTTTATTAACGATTTGTGGAAGGGATCAATTAGCACGGTTTCCATTTTTGCAGATGACACCAAGCTATGTAGGGTGGTGCAATCTATGGAAGATGCTCATAAATTGCAAGCAGACATGGACACACTGAGGCTTGGGCATCCACTTGGCAAAGGGGGGTTCAATGTGGAAAAATATGTACGTTCTGCATTGGGGAGAAATAATATACAGGCATCATATGTCCTAGGGGGAGAAAAACTTGGAGAATCGCTTGTGAGAAAGATCTGGGCGTTTTTTGTAGATCATAAACTACAGAACAGCATGCAATGTCAATCAGCTGCCTCTAAGGCAGTAAGTATTAGCGTGTATTAAAGAGGCATGGACTCGCGGGACAAGGATGTCATTCTCCCGCTGTACAAAGCATTGGTGCAACCTAACTTAGAATATGCTGTTCAGTTCTGGGCCCCAGTTTATAGAAGAGATGTAATAGAGCTAGAGAGAGTACAAAGACGAGCAACCAAACTTATAAGGGGAATGGAGCATCTTAGTTATGAGGCGAGGTTAGTGGGAATTGAACTTATTTAGTCTTGAGAAAAAGACGGCTTCGGGGGGACATGATTAATTTTATATAAATATATAAATGGTCCCTACAAAAAGTATGGGGAAAATTATTTCAGGTGAAGCCCCCTTTCAAAAGACAAGGGGACATTCCCTTCGACTAGAGAAAAAAGGATTTAATCTCCAGAGGAGAAGAGCGTTCTTCATGTAAGAACTGAAAATCTGTGGAATAGCCTGCCTGAGGAGCTGGTCACAGCGGAAACTGTAGAGATTTTTCAAGAAAGGCTTAGATCCTCCTGGAACTAAAGAATATTAATGCGTACATAGTAGGTAAAATTCTGGATCCTGGCCGGTGGCGGCTCCAGGGGTCGAAATATAGGGTTTTATGGAGCAGGTTGGTTCTTGCTTGTGGGTTTGGGGGCATTAAAACCCGTGGAGAGCCTGGGCTTTAAAGTCCTTGTCTCTCTCCCTCACCACATATTTTCCCCACCCTTGGTTGAACTCGATGGACATGTGTCTTCTTTCAACCTACTAACTATGTAAACTATGTAATATGTAAAATATGCTGTGGCCCAGGACAGGTATAGTCATGTCCAGTTCAAAATAAAAAAGGTGGTTGAAAGACTCCTTTTTCCGGCAAATTTTTAAATGCGGGGGGTTCATGCAGGTTTGGGGCTCATGCTGTGGCCAGGACAGGTAAAAGTCAATGTCCAGTGAAACTAAAATGGTGGTTGAAAGACTCCTTTTTCCGGCACTTTTTAAATGTGGGGGGTCTGCAGGTTTGGGGCTCATGCTGGTGGGCCCAGGACAGGTATAGTCAATGTCCAGTTCAACTAAAAGGTGGTTGAAAGACTCCTTTTTCCGGCACTTTTTAAATGTGGGGGTCATGCGGGTGTGGGGCTCTTGCTGTGGCCCAGGACAGGTATAGTAATGTCCAGTTCAACTAAATGGGGGGTTGAAAGACTCCTTTTTTCCCGGCACTTTTTAAATGTGGGGGTCATGCAGGTTTGGGGCTCATGCTGTGGCCAGGACAGGTATAGTCAATGTCCTGTGAAACTATATGGTGGTTGAAAGACTCCTTTTTCCGGCACTTTTTAAATGTGGGGGTCATGCAGGTTTGGGGCTCATGCTGTGGCCCAGGACAGGTTTAGTCAATGTCCAGTTCAACTAAAATGGTGGTTCAAAGACTCCTTTTTGCGGTACTTTTTAAATCTGGGGGTCATGCAGGTTTGGGGTCTTGCTGCGTTCCAGGAAGGGTATTCAATGTCCAGTTCAAGTAACATGAGGTTCAAAATCATACTGCCTTCTGGCACTTTTTAATTTGTGGGTGATGCGGGTTTTTAAGGGTCAGGCTGTGGTACAAGACAGGGATAGTTAAAATGGTCTGTGACTTTTTTTCTGTGATTTTATAACCTAAGTGTGTTGCTTTAAAATGTAAACACGTATACATTTGACTGTTGTGGATGTTAATATTAGCTTCTCCAGCCTTGTTTGGGTGTAATAATGAAGGTGTTGTTGCTCTCCCATAGCTTTAATGGTCATCGCGCAATAATCGATGCTCACTATCGAAAAACTTATCGATACGGCGGGCCCACTATCGACTATCGATCGATCTCGATAGCCAACGCAATCGCTCAACACTACACGCTACAAAGCTACTAGTTTGTGCGGCTCAATTCTTTGCCGCAATTTACATCCAGGGGTTAATTAAGCGTTGTTTTGCTGGTGTGTGACCCAAGAAACCGTCTTTTTCACGCCAAAATATATAAATTTTTCCTGTAGCCTAATTCACAAGCAAAGGTTAATTACAGCTGTATCTCTTGTTGTTTGGCGTTAAGAAAACACGCAATTGTAACATGCTACAAAGCTACTAGTTTGTGGGGCTCAATTTCTTTGGGCAATATACATCCAGGGGTTTAAATTTTTAAGCGTTGTTTTGCTGGTGTGTGACAAAAAAAAAAACCGTCTTTTTCAAACGCCAAAATATATAAATTTTCTGTACCCTTTAATTCACAAGCAAAGGTTAATTACAACTGTATTCTTGTTGTGTGGGTAGAAAAAACGCAATTGTAACACGCTAAAAAGCTAATGTTTGTGCGGCTCAATTTTTGGTGCAATTTACGCCCGGGGGTTTAAATTTAAAGCGTTGTTTTGTGGTGTGCTGACAAAAATAAACCGTCTTTTTCAACGCCAAATATATAAATTTTTCCTGTAGCCTAATTCATGTCCGAAGGTTAAATTAAGCCTGATTATGCATTTACATTTAGTAAAACACACGTGTTTTTAAACGACACATACAAGTAAATTTTTCGGGGCCATTTGTGGAGCGCAAATTTTATATCCAAGGGTTACCCAAGCTTGTTACTGGGCTCATTTTGGAGCCCAAAAACAGGGTGTATATTTATCTTTATACAGATTCATCATCAAACAGTGTCTGTACATTTTAGAACAAACATTTATGTCAGCAGAGAGGTGGCAGGCTCTGCACCTGCGAGTGGCAGTGGCAAAAACTTTTCCTGGAACAGGACCAGGTCGCAGCACAGAAAGGGGACGTCGCAGCAGGGGTCACTCAGGTGAGGCCAAATGCCGCTGTCTTCTAGCGGCGTGTGTTGTTCAGCAAACCAAAGGGTTTTCTTGATTGGTTGACTCGCTCATCCTCTTCCGCCCAGAAGACATCTGACAACCCCAGCCAAGATTCGGTGGGAACCTCAGACCCAACCATTAGTTGGCATGGCCCGGGAGCGGGTCAGCGGCCTCATCTGTCCTCAGCCCGCCTCTGTCCCATCCGGTTCCCTCAGCCAGGATCTACTATGTGGTCTGGGCTCAGCGCCACTATATAGCGAGGATAAAACAATTTGAGGAGGGCAGTCAGCAGCTACTTGGCAGCAAAGAAATGGGGCCAATATCGCCTGCTTCTTTCAGTAGGAGGCAAAGTATAGATGTGGAGAGTGGCATGGGAGGTCATTTTTGGGGAGAGGTCAGCCTCGGCATACCAAGACCGGTGATGGGGGACAGCAGGTGAGTGAAACACAAATAGATGATGATGTACCCGACCGCACTTGGGAGCCGGGTGAGGCAAGGGCTTCATCATCGTCAGGAAAATGAGGGCGTCGCTTGGGGCTCAGGCAGCAGCGCAGCCAGCAAGTGGGTCGGTGTGGCCGTGAGTCAGCAGGATAGAAAGCAGGTGTGAGGTCGGGAGCCAAGCGGCCACGGGGTAAAAAAACCCCGCTTCACAGGTCCAAGAAAGTAGCAGCACGGGGGCCCTCAGCGAGGCAGCCGGCGGCAGTAGTCACTCAGTGCGGAGCGTTGGCGGAAAAATCCGATACTCGGCGGGGAGGCAGTTCTAAGCTAAGACACCGGAGGAGCCGAATATGAGAATATGTACAATCAGTGGGCAGAAAGTGAAGCGAGGCCAGCGAGCTAACGTTGGCACCACGGCCTGCGTCAAACACATTGCAGCGTCCCCATCCGGGGGCCCTGGGAGAAACGTGGCTCAGATGTGGTGGTACCTCCTGCCGCTGCAGCAAACACCCAGCAGCAGCAGCAGCAGCGCCCAGTGGCACGCATTGCCATTGCAGCCAGTCAAGGCTCCACCCCCTCTGCAGAAGGGAGCTTTTTCTCTTTGACATCTTTTCCCCCGGGTTTTCCAGATGCTCCTGCTCCTCGCTACTCATGGCGCCAGCAGTCGTTTTAGCGAGGCGATTGCGAAGGGGACAACAGTATGCGTCAACCTTTCCTAAGGTGCAGCAGTTGACGTGTCCTGTCCAAGTTGTTGGTACTGCAGTCCCTCCCTTCCAAATGGGGGGACTCTGCACCGTTCGGGAAAAACTAATGGCTTGTGCCGAGCCCAGAGGGGAGAGTTCCAAGCCGTAATTTATTTTCCAAAAAGGCAGTACCAGCACACTTCATAAATATGTAGAACAGAAGGTGGGTCAGTCCTTGAGCTTATCGGTTTGTTCCAAGGTGCACGGCAGCACGGACGTCTGGAGCTGTAACTACGGTCAGGGCCGTTACATGTCCTTTACGGCCCACTGGGTGAATGTGCTTCCAGCCCAGGCACACCAACAACTTGGACAGGAGACGCCGCTTTCTCCTCCATGTTGTCAAACTGCTGCACCTGCGCCAATGTCCGCCTCCCCCCTTCCTCCACACCACCACCATCTCAGCCTCCACAAGTACTGCTCCATCATACCACATGTGTAGGGCACAGCGGTGTCACGCAGTTCTACACCTGGCTTGCCTCGGCGAACAAAGTCACACAGGGGAGGAACTGCTCCGGTAATGCAGCAAGAAATCGATGTGTGGCTTTTTCCACGCCAACTGCAAATCGGAAAACTGGTGCGGACAATGGGGGGAAAACATGGGTCCGCGCTGCACCGAGGAAGGATGATCCATGCGCCCTGCATGGCGCACTTTGTTCAATTGGTTGTGAAAAGGTTCCTAAAGGGTCTTCCGCCGATCTTCAGAAAATTCTGAAATGGCCAGGAAACTGTTGCATGAACTTTATCCATTCGTACAAAGCCAGGAACACCCTCCCCGAGTTGCAGCGGCAGAACGGCCTCCCCCAACACACTCTGATATGCGATGTTTCACCCGCTGGAATTCCAGCCCTGCACATGTTGGACCGACTGTATGAACAGAGAAAGGCCAATAACGATTTTTTGATGATCCAGGTGGGGCAGAAGTACTCCCCCGTGTAACTTTGATGTCAGCCCGTGGCAGCTCATTGCGTGACACCTGCGTTTGTTGAGGCCATTCGGAGGAGGCGACGTTATTTGTCAGTCGCCAGGACTATGGGATGAATAATGTCATTCCACTGCTTCATTTTCTGGAACAGATGCTGAAAATCTGTCTGGGCCAGGGGGATGGAGACGTGGCGACTACATCTCGTGGCCACATGAGTCGGTGGGAACTGAAATGGAGGAGGAGGAGGACATTGAGCAGAAGCATTGTCTGGTGAAATGAGTGGATTTTCTACCCAGGTGACAAGAGAGGAGGAGCAGGAGCAGCTGGAGGAGATGGATGGAGTGAGGAAGATGAGGCAGATGACCCCCAAGCACCGTTTGGGGGGTATACGTGGAAATGGAGGCAGGGAGCCCCTCGGAGTCACTTGTGCAGATGGCCCGCAGCATGCTTATTTGCCTGGCTAGTGACAGCCCGAATAGTCAGCATCCGGGCAGAGGGATGACTTCTGGCTTCCCCCCCTATTGGACCCTCGCTACCGGTCCAATATGGGAGCCTTTTTCCGAGCTGTTGAGAGGGAAGACAAACTCAAGTATTAAGGGAAATCCTCCGTAATCAGTTGGCCGCTGCCCAGGTGCGGCATCGGCCCTCCTCGGACCGGTCTGACCGGGGGGGTTCCCCAGCGCTCAAGTGCTACTGCCGCGCCTGTGGGCGGAAGGTGGGGGGGTAGGAGCAGTACCAGCTCCATCAGTAGTAACCTAAGTCTGGAGTCATGATGGCGCTTCCTTCACCCGCCTAGTGAGGAGGGCAGTCGCCAGCAACAGCAGCAGCAGGGACCTGGAGCAGACCCTGAACCAACAGGTGGTGGCCTACTTGGACAGCACTCTGCCACCTCAGTTAGAAGATCCGTGGACTACTGGGCAGCCCCAACTGGATGTGTGGCTGCAACTTGCTGAGTTTGCAGTGGAGAAGCTGTCCTGCCGGCCAGTAGTGTGGCATCAGAGTGGGTGTTCAGTGCGGCAGGGGCCATCGTTACCCAAAGGCTAACCCGCTTGTCCATGGGAATGTGGAAATGACTGACCTTTGTCAAAATGAAAACCCGGCGTGGATCGGCCAGGATTTCCACACACCAATGCCTTTGGCGTCTGTCTGGGTTCAAACTACCTGCCTCAGCCACTATTCTGATGCCGCCACCCGCCTGATGCCACACATCTGCTGCCAGTTTCTCCATCTGCCTACCACCATCTTTACCGGGGACTGGTATTGCCACCCACCTCAACACTCTGTCATTGTGCCACTGTATGACCTCATGCTGCTGCTGCTGTTGCTGTTGCCGTGACATCCACACTGTGTCATTGTGCCACTGTCTGACCTCATGCTGTTGCCGCCGTGACCTCCCCTCTCAGTCATTGTTTCCCATCTGTGGCTGCCTCGTGTTTTGCCACCCCCAGAATGTCATTGTGCCACTGCCTGATCTCATACTGCTGCCGCCGTGACCACCACACTGTGTGATTGTGCCACTCTGTGGCCTAATACTGTTTAGCCCCCTCAAGAATGTCATTTTGCCACTGCCTGATCTCATACTGCTGCCGTCGTGACCTCCACACTGTGTTTATTGTGCCACTCTGTGGCCTAATACTGTTTGCCGCCTCCCCAATGTCATTGTGCCACTGCCTGATCTCATACTGCTGCCGCCGTGACCTCCACACTGTGTGATTGTGCCACTCTGTGGCCTATTTCTGTTTTGCCCCCTCCAGAATGTCATTGTGCCACTGCCTTTACCTATACTGCTGCCGAGGTGACCTCCGCTCTCAGTCATTGTGCCACTCTGTGGCTTCCTCGTGTTTTGACCACCTCCCGAATGTCATTGTGCCACTGCCCGACCTCATGCTGCTGTGGCTGCCAACCCTCACCCCCACACTCTGTCACTAATGTTGCCACCTGAGCTCTCAGCTTGTTTTTTCCAGCTTTCGCTGGCATGACTTTATCAGGCTACATTCCCGCTTGGTTTTTGGTCAGTTTTGCCTCTTAAGTGCCCAGGGAATTTTATAGTGAAGCGATTCTAAGAGCGGCGGCAGTCATTGCGTGTGTTTTCTAAAACACAAAAATTGTATGAAGACCAAACCAAGCTCCTCTGATATTTAGCTGGCACAACGTTTTACAGCACCCTGCAGGCTCTGTGCAGCTGGAAATAGCTGTTTTTAACGCGATTCGTGCCCAAGTAATTCGGACCGAAACGAATTTTGTCGGAAATTTCGGGCCCAAGTGACCGAATCTAATTTTTGAGAAATTCGCCCATCTCTAACTGCAGGTCATGTCATATACAAAATGATAGTCAGAAGGCTGCGCATCTTCACATCTCAAAAGTGTCTCCTGTCGACAGATGTCAGCTGAAAACTGTGTAGGCTATGTTTACACAGCACTGGATTATGGTTAGTTTTTCAATGGATTCAGTATTTTGAATCTGCTGAAAAACTGACCGTATCCAGAGCTATGTAGCCCCCCTCAATAGAAAATCTACGCTCTAGTCTACACAGCACAGATTTTTTTACTGAGGGAAACCTAAACTGAGAGCCATCCTATTGAGGGCTACTTATTGCTTATTGGTTCTACAGATGGTTTGCAGTCAGAAAAAGTGCTATTCATAACTATTAGTTTTGGATGCAGATCGTGCAATATATGTACAAATATTTTGCCCACTGATTGCATAGGGATTTGAAACACTAAGTAAATTTCCACGCATTTTCTGCATGGAATAAGACCAAGAAATGAGCATGTTCAAAGTTTCTTTGACCGCATGTTGTTTTTTTTAAATTCACTTTTTATGGACTACAACACATATTTTCTTTCATATTAAAAGGTTTATTACGTTTTCAAGTTTTGCAATAGATAACAAAGTTGTGGGGTGTGCCTGGATGCCGCTTGAGTTTCAAGCTCCTTGAGCCCATGAAGCGGAAGGAGACCTAAACACAGAAATATACACCAATCTCTGCTAAAAATAATAGCAGCAAGTGCCCTGAAAATTCCTAACAATATCTGAGGGATATCTCATCAAGCTGGGAGTGCAGAGTAGGGGTTGAAACCAGAGATGGCCAGACTGAGGCATAAACACTCTCCCCATGAGGCAGCCGCACCCAATTGCTGTACACTGGGAGAGAGAGTGGAGGGGCCGTGTAACATAAACGGACCTCTTCTGACCTACTTCAGAGTGGCAAATCCAGGTGGCTGCCCGGATAAACACAGTTACTGAAGACCCACCTAACAGCCAATACTACCTTGCAGCCAACACTATCTTACTTATATACCCATCCCCTGACATCAGCCAGTCACATTTACAGCTCTGGAAAAAAATTAAGAGACCACTGCAAAATTTTAAGTTTCTCTGATTTTTCTCTTCAATGGTACATTGAAAAATGTACATTTGTCATTTTATTATATAAACTACTGACAACATGTCTCCGAAATTCAAAGTAAATAATTTTTGTATTCATTTGCAGTAAATTAGAAATCTTCAAAATAATAAAAACGAAGCAGTGCTGTCAGACCTCAAATAATGTAAAAGAAAACAAGTTCATATTTATTTAGAAACAATAAGACTAATAATGTAAGTCAGGAAGAGTTTTCTTTTCAACTCCTTTGGCATGGTAAAAGTCATTTTTCATTCAAATTCCTTTTGGCCTATTCCTAGCACTTGTTTTGCCATCCAGCTTGTCCTTTGCAAGAGGATTTTGAAGACCACAGCAGTATTTTTTATACTTTCCTTCATTAAATAAGATTTGGTTCAGGTGATCACCTTATCAGAAACACACTAAGTAGAATGAGGTGTACTTTGGTTGGAATTCAACTGACACTGGAATGGAATGGCTGTCGGTCATGTAGAGATGCTGAATTTTAGAAAACTGTGCATTGGCTCCTATTTTTTTCCAGAGCTGTATAGTTGCTGAGTGTTTCTATGGTATTCAGTGGATAATATTATCCACTACAACAAACAGCCATTTTGTTTCCTGAAAGTATAGTGGCTACTTACCATTAAACAGTGCCTCCCTGTATTGAAGAGAGTATAGCTCAGCTTTCTGCTGTATGATCCCGTTGGAGGTTCGGAGGATAATATCACAATTTTCTGCTCAATACTTACACCTGGTGTTCAGAGGATAATATAACAGTGTACTGCTCAGTACTGACATCCGGTGTTCAGAAGATAATATTACAGAACTACTACTGCAAGTTAACATCAAATACTGCCATCTCAAGTTCGGAGAACATTGCGGTAATTTCAACCACACCTGCACTATGCCCCCTAAAACTAATGTGGGCCCTAAAGGAAATAAATCAGCAGGAGTGCAAAAGAAGCTTACGGACATGAATGTCTCAAGACAGACGACACTAAACGCTCAACCTGAAAACAAGAGTGACTCGGACTCTGCATCTGCTTCTTCCAAGATGGCTTGGGACCCTCTACCCAGGCTTCCTCCGTGGCCACAGAGGATGTTGAAACACTATCAGATTTAAAGACTTACTTACATGAAATGCCAACTAAGGAGGATTTTAAAAGCTTTATTGTGGAAGTTAGAGATGCATGTAGAGCAGAGATAACATCATTCTGACAAGATCTGGAGGCAATGGCTGAAAAAGTGGACAGTGTTGAACAAGCACATGATGACACCAGAAAATACACCGCTAGCTTACAAGCGAAGGGTACGGGTCAGGCACAAATGCTCAGAACCCACTCACGCCACTTGGAAGACTTGGACAACAGAAATAGGAGAAACAGGGCCGTTCCTAGGGGCAGGCGAGGCGGGCGATCGCCCGGGGCACCGAGGCTTCCCTCACCCAAGGGGGGCGCCGCGGCCGCCTGCCTCACCTGCCCATTAGCCTCTGACTCTACACGGCCATTGTTTATCGGCCGCGCAGAGTCAGTCAGCAGCTGTGCAGCTGCTGGTACAGGGAGGAGGCAGGATGGATCGTTACCATCCTGCCTTCTCCCCTGTATGTATCAGCGTCGCAGGGGGCATGTGGCTTTTACCATGCCCCCTGTGACATTGTATCTCCTAAGCCGGCAGCCTCTGCCGGCCCAGGAGATCCCTGGGAGTTGCGTGACAGTGTAAGTAACGTGATGACGTCACGCTGCTTACACTGCTCAGCAGCACCTGGACCTGGACGCGAGTTGAGTATATATTTTTTTATTTTATTATCATTAGCTGCAGGGGCTACTACCTGACTATAGGGGCTATACCCAGTCTAAAGGGTCTAATACCTGACTATAGGGGCTACTACAGGGACTACTAACCTACTATAGGGACTATTACCTGGCTATAGGGGCTACGAACTGACTATAGAGGCTATTACCTGGCTATAAGGGCTACTATCTGGCTATAGGGGCTATTATCTGGCTATAGGGGCTATTACTTGGCTATAGGGGCTACTACAGGGGCTACTACCTGGCTATAGGGGCTATTACCTGACTATAGGGGCTACTACAGGGGCTATTATCTGTCTACATGGGACAACTATCTGGCTATAGGGGGCTACTACATGGCTATAGGGCCTATTACCTGGTTATAGGTAATAGGGGGCTACTACCTGGCTATAGGGAGCTACTATCTGGCTACAGGTGCTACAACATAGCTACAGGGGGCTACTTTCTGGCTACAGGGGCTAATACATGGCTATAGGGGCTATAGTCTGGCTACAGGGGCTACAACATGGCTACAGGGGGCTACAACATCGCTACAGAGGACATATTACCTGGCTACAGGGGCAACTATCTGGCTACCGAGGGCTACTGTCTGGCTACAGGGGGGCATATTACATGGCTACCATATGAGGCGTTATAGATGGGGAGTTTGTATAGATATAGAATTGGTAGAGAAATACTGATAAAGTGAGGAATCTAAGATATTTGTTTTGTAAATTCTACAGTGAAGAGTCGTGGCCGGAAGAAGATGAAATGTCGGTCTGGGATAGATGGAGAAAAACAAGAGAAAGAGAGCAACTCTTCAGAGACGTCTTCTGTATGTCCCTGGATGTAACATTACTGTAATCGATTATATGTCTGCAGAACTTGTGTACAATTGGTATCCACTACTGTATGGTCACTGTGTGTTGGTAATATAGGTTGTAGTATACTGGTTTGTATTCAGTAATGGTATGGTATATTATTCAGTCAAATTTCTTCACCTCACCCTGAGTGCAGTTTAGCCTAGTAACGGCCCTGAGGAGAAACAATATTAGGGTCCGGGGCTTGCCTGAGACAGATGGAGCAGAAGACTTGCCAGCTGTAGAAGAACTGCCTGAACATTGCATTAAGTTTGACAGAGCAAATTGCACTTTCCGCAGAAAAGACATGTCTGGAAGACAGAGAGATATTATATGCTGTCTCCAGGATTATACATTAAAAGAAAGAATTATGCAAAAAGCTGGAATATGAAGTCTCTTCACTACAGTTGTTTCCAGTCCTGTCCGCAATCACCCTCCAAAAGACATGTTCTCTAAAACCCCTTTAAGATACACTTACGGAAGAGAAAATTGTGTATTGATGGGGGTTCCCCTTTTCTCTAACAGTTTCTAGGAGTGGGATATCAGCTATACTACGCTTCTACTGAAACTTACCTATGTTTTGCTAGAGACTGTATATTCCTCCATTTGACATTCCAGATTGAGAATTAACAGATTCAGACCCCACTCCCCCACCTATCTGGTAACAGGATACATGGGGTCGAAGACTTCCTCCATCACCAAGATCTTCCCCCTCTCTACCCTCATCAAAAGAGAAGAGATGATTTGTGTTCTTTGTTAACTGAAATTTGAATTCTTATTTCAGGATCTGGATAAATGTGAACCACGCTCCACAGTTTCACTGTTCATGGGTAATTCAGGGTTGAAGATTTTCATTTACTTGAGATATCCTTCTCTTTTATTACTAATGTTTACTTAAGCTCAGACATTAATGTGATTGAAAAAGTTTGGGCTGCAACCCAGTTTTCACAATAATTGCAACCTTATTAGAATAGGTGGAGAAGGAGGTGGATTTTTTTTTTAATTTTTTTCTTCTTCTTTTCACTCCTTTTTCTTTTATTCCTGCTCCCTCCACCTCCTACCTTCCTCACTAGATTTAAAACACGGGATACTGAGGTCATTTTGGGTGACACTAGTACTTTGCCCTCTGGGGGGTTTTGTTTATATTCCACAGATGAGTTCTACATAGAGGGGAAAACGGCATTGGAATAGCTTGTTGCACTACTTGTTGGTGCCAGAATTAATGTATTATTTTCTTTCTGACCCTCTCCACGTCATTTGGGACCTTGGTTATGTCTTAGTTATGTTTTTATTGTGAGATGTTTGTCTAGTCTTGTCCTTGTCTATTTCCCTTCCATTTTGTGTTTCCCCAGGGTCTACTTCTCTCTTCAAAATAACAGACCTTCTCAGATACTGCTATGATCGACATGTGACAACTTTTCTTTCATAGCTCCCAATTGGAAGCTACATACAATACTTCCTACCTGTTGGTATAATGATGGTTAAAATAGTGTCAATTAATGTAAAAGGCTTTAACTCTAACTTCAAAAGGTGGCATTACTTGCAGAATTAAAATTCCATAAAGCCGATGTGGCATTTATTCAGGAAACGCATTTTGACGGTAATGGAAACTTCTCTTTTGCCCCGTGGATCTTATCCACAGGTGTGTATCGCATCACAAGACAGGAAAAGGGCAGGCATGGCGATTCTTCTAATAATTGCCCCATCGCAATCACAAATTCTATTATTGACCCCAGTGGACAATATATAATACTTCAGGACCTATTAAATGGAGCTTTTCAATCAATGCAGGAACAATTCCTTCTGAAGCAATTGTATGGGGAGCACATAAAGCAGTAATCATGGGATGTTGCATCGCTATAAGATCAGGAATTAAAAAAGATAAAAATCTCTGGAAAGAGGCCCTCCTCAATAAATTTAAAGAACTAGAGACCAGACCAACTTCCCACCCACCCAAAACTTCTGATGTACTCGAGGTA
>JAODAL010077337.1:0-13305 GCA_025379985.1 Phyllomedusa bahiana | reverse complement strand
AAACCCTCTGTGAACCGCCTCACATGCAGCAGTTTTCAGATGCGTTTTTGGTGAAGATTTGATGTGGTTTTTTGAACTTTTCTTTCTGAAACACCCGTACAGATTACTTGCCAGTTTCTGGGTGCGAGGTTTCGGAGCTCTCCATGGATTCCTGTGGGCGTTTTACTCGTGGAAAACGCCTCAGTAATTGACATGTCATGAATTTTTCAGCATGGAAATCGCCCGTAAAAACCGTGGTGCATGAACTAGGATGTGGGTTTATCATAGGAATTAATGATAATTAACTGGAGGCCTTTTTTTTTGGGTGGTTGTTGTTTTGGGGCAGAATCCGCGCCAAAACAGCATCCGTGGGAACCTAATGTTTGGCTCCATCCTCACAACAAGCATTTTCAGTCGGAAACTAACGCAGATTCGGATTTTTAAAACTGTCAAAAACAGACACTCACACCCTCCCCATAGGCCTCAATTGAAAATCCGTGTTGTAGTTCACACGACTCAGGCCCTTTTGAGGCAGATTCAAAACGGCCGCGTTTTCAAAAAAAAAACTTAGAACAGGCTCAGCCCTCTGATGAATTTCACTCGGAAACCGGCGCAAGATTTATTATTGACGTCAATGGGATGGCATGGGAAACGGCCTAAAAGCTTCATGTGCATTTTTCAGAGCAGATTCGCGTCCAAAAACTCTGATGCGAAAAAGATTGAAAATCCGCTGCAAAAATCGAAAACAGAGGTTTTTGTAAATACTGTTCAAATGCTCGTCAGATGACGCCGTTTTAGGAATCTGAATCCGACGAGTATTTTGTCCTGTGTCGTGTAGACGTAGCCATAGGGTGTGTGTTTGCGGGGCGTACTTTGGGACATATTACGCTGTAATGCGCCCGAAGTACACCCGTCAAATACAGTGGAATCATGGCACTCATGGAGAGCCATGATTTTCAGACGTATTCCCCGGCGCACAGTCCGTGAAAAGAAGTGACGTCACTTTTCCGGGTGCGTACGCACCAGGGAAAGTGAATTGGGGGTCGTCCAGCAGGTGTATAGCGGTGCAAACAGGTACGTGCCGCAATAAGCTGTGTGAACTAAGCCTTAGGCTGGGTTGACACGGCTTATTTGCGGGGCGTAATTACGTCCCGCAATTACGGCGGGGGCGGGAGCGGGGGGCGGCACCTCGCCGGCCCATAGACTTTTATTACCAGCGGCGCGTATACGCCGCTAGTAATTCACGTCACTTATCTCCCCCCGCGGCGGATTCGCTGAGCGGGGAGAGGAGACGTAATCCATAGTTCTCTATGAGAACTGTGGATTACCGTAATGACTGGGACGTATTCCAGCCGTAATTCAGGCACTACGGCCCCCGTAATTACGACTGAAATAAAGCCCATTTTTAAGCCGTGTGAACATAGCCTTAGGGTATGTTCACATGCCGTATACCACGTATGTGCCACTGTACACCGGCTGTTTGAGAGAACCCCGGGGCCAAAGCGCTTACTTCCCCAAAAAAGCGCCCCACAGCCCTTTCGGGTTTTTTTAGATAGAAGGGCTATGATTTGCCTGTTTTTTGTGGGGCGTATTTTTGTGTCCCATTGAAAAGCACAATTGGCACCGAAATACGCCCCGAAAACGCGCCGTTTTGAACTTTACCCTTTAAAACCTTGGGCTGCTTTCCCACCCGGAAAAGGACAAAAATTTAAAACCCGGGCCCGGGTTTTTTTAAGATTTTTTCCCCGTTTGCGGTTTTTTTGAATTTTTGGGCTGCCCCATTCAATAGAAAAATGTTCAAACATTTTTTTTCAAAGTCTTTTTTGGGGAAACCGAGCTGTTTAGACTACAGCTGGGATTTTCTTTTTGGGTCTAGGGGCCGGGGCACAGCCCTTTTTTTGGGGATTCTAAAAAATTAAAAACCCTTACTGAAAACCAGTGCCGTGGAACACACCCCTTGGGGTTTTGTCTAACTATTTTGGGGTTGGTTTTTTAAAGCAGTTTTAGCATTTATTTTTTTTTTTTTTTTTTTTTTGGGGCGAATTCTGACTGAAACCCCAGTGGCTCATAGCCGCAATGGGAAAATCCGTGTTTGTAGTCTAAAACCCGGGGTTTTCTATTGCTGGTTTTTTCCAAAACCCCGGCCTTCGCGGGAAATTATAAACTTTGATTGTAAGGGGTTTTGGTGGGGTTTTCCGGGAAACCCCGCAAGCGGGGTGTAAGCCACAATGGGTGCGGAGTCTCAGTACCCCCCGGGTTTTTTCCCCAAAAAGCCCCCGAAAAGGGGGAGGGTTTTTGGGTTTGGGGCGTGAGGCTACCGGGTCGCTCCCCCTGAGGTGTTTGCTTGCGATGGCCCCCCCGGGGAAAATGCGGGGTTTACAGAATCAATCCAGAGACGTAGTGGGGGGCCCGGGCAGGGGTAAAGGAAAGGGGGGCAGGGGTTTTGTGGTCAGAAAAACGGCAAAGGTCAGGGCAGCCGGAAAACAGGAAAGGGTCGGGAAAACTAGGGGACGGACGGGAAAACACGGTAAAAAATAGGGACCTAAACACCCCAAAACCTAGGAACGCAAAACCAAACCAACGGCGGGAAAATTTTGGGGGGGCGTTTTTCCTTATAAAGGCCCCAGGGGCCCTCAAACCCAATTCCCGGGGACGCGGGCCCCTTTTAAAATTCCAGACCACCTTTCCCCGCTTTTGGGGCCCAAAGCAGGGGTACGGCCCGGGCGGGGGGGGGAAAAGGGACAGGGAAAGGGGCGGGGACGGGTAAGAGGGGCCCCGGGGGCCCCGGGGGGGGGCGGCCGGGGGGGGGCACGGAACCCGCGCCATCTCCCATGACAACGATCTATTTTCCGGGGGAAATTCCATACGTTTCTTTTTTACTGGGCTGGTTTTAAAAAAACGTTTTTTGTGAAAAACCGCCCCAAAAAACCCCCGGTTTTCGGGCAATTTTTAAAAAATTCCCGTAGTTTTTGGGTGGCGGAACATTTTTTTCATTAATGGGGGGCCTAAATTTTTCGATACGACTGCTTTTTTGGGGGAAAAGAAAAGTGTTACCCTAAAACTGTTTTTTAAAATCCAGTACGTGAACCGAGTCTAACACATACAGGTTTTGGATGGGATACTCCGCTGACATTCTCAACAATTCTACCAACATTCTGCATTCAGTGCTTAGAAATGTTTTTTGTACCCCCAGATGAATAGGGTTACCAGACACAGACCTAATACTGCTTACAGCTGAGGGTTTGTTACAATGGTAGGCAGTCTTCTGTGAGATGAACTGATTGATACAGGACAGGGGAGAGATGGGTGCTGCTTCTATGTTAAGCCTTGAGAGGATTGTCTGGCCTGGATACAACTGTAACAAACCCTCTCCTGTCAGAAGTAAAAGGGTTTCTGTCCACACAGAGGTTTATCATCGGTTTTTAAAAACGGTTTGGGATTTGGAATATTTCAGCATAGACTTTTATAGAAAATCCGTTCGGTAGTCTGCGTGTGGGTTTTTCAGCCCCCGGCTTTCCCAAAAAAAACTTTGCGTGCAAAATTTTTGCGCACGGTTTTCGAGCAGATGATGTGCAATTCAATAGTTATGGGGGTGGGAAATTGTGCTTACCGGCCCCACTTTTCCCTGCTTCTGCTCCCTTTTTTGCCCAGTCTCCCCTTCTGAATCTTTGCCATTCCCCCACCTTCGGTTTGCTGCCCCTTCGGCCCACCTTCCGGTCTTGTGCCTTGGGGCCCCCCCCCTCTCTTGCTTTTATTGGGTTTTGCCCCCCCTTCGGCCCCCCACTCCGGCTCTCTGCTGCCCCCTTCGGCCCCCCACCTCTCTGGCTCTCTGCTGCCCCCTTCGGCCCCCCACCTCTCCGGCTCTTGTGCCCCTTCGGCCCCCACCTCTCGGCTCCCCCTTTTTGGCCCCCTTCCCCCCCCCACCTTTGGCCCTTTGCTCCCCCCTTCGGCCCCCCTCTCCGGTCTTGTGCCCCCTTGGCCCCACCTCCCCCGGCTCTTGCCCCCCCTTCCCCCCCATCCCCGGCTTTGTGCCCCCTTGGGCCCCCACCTTCCGGTCTTGCGCCCCCTTGGGGCCCCCCACCTCTCGGCCTTGCCCCCTTCGGCCCCCCCACCCTTCTGGCTCCTTGTTTCCCCCCTTCGGCCCCCCACCTCTCTGGCTCTCTCTCCCCCTTCCCCCCCACCTTGGTCTCTGTTTTCCCCCTTGGGGCCCCCCTCTCGGTTTCCTGCGCCCCTTCCCCCACTTTGGGCCCTTTTTTGCCCCTTTCCGGCCCCACCTCTGGTTTCTTCTGGCCCCCTTCGGCCCCCCACCTCTCCGGCTCTCTGCTGCCCCCTTCGGCCCCCCCAACTCTCGGGGTCTTGTCCCCCCTTCGGCCCCCCCCTCCCCGGGGTTTCCCTCTGCCCCTTGCCCCTTCCGGCCCCTTTGCTCCCCTTCCCCACCACCCCCCTTGGCGTCTCTGCTGCCCTTCCCCATTTTTTTCCGGCCGCTTTGCTGTTTAGGCCCCTTTTTCCGGGTAAAAAAATCCTTGGCCCCTGGCCCCCTTCTGGGACTTTGGGGGCCCCCTTCCCCAAAACCCTCGCTTCTCGGGGGCCCCCTTTTTCCCCCCAAAAAAAACTTTGGGGTTTTGGGGGCCCCGGCCCCAATTGGGGGGGCCCTGCTCCCCTCGGGGGGGGCCCCCCACCTCCGGGGGGCATTTGGGGGGCTTGGAAATTCGGGGGTTTGGGCTGCCTTGCCCATTTCTCGGGGGGCTTTAGTGCCTTTTGGAAACCCCCATTGGTTTTGCTTTTGGGGCCAAAAAACCCTTTTTGGGCCTCTGTGCCCCCCTCGGGGGCCCCAAAACCCCTCAGGGGCCCCCTCTGCTGCCCCCATTTCGGGCCCCCCCCCCCGGGGGCCCCACTCTGCTGCCCCGGCTGGGACCTTTCCCCAAACCCCTCCGGGGCTCCCTGCGGGGCCCCCCCTTCCAAAGCCCCCCAACCCGGGGGCCCCCTGCGTCCCCCCGGGGGGGCCCCCTTGGCCCACCCCCCGGGGCCCCTTGCTGCCCCCCCACACTCGGGGGGCCTGGCCCAAAACCCCTCCGGGCCCCCCCCTGCCCACTTGGGGGGGGCCTTTAGCCCCCCTGGGCCCCACTTTTTGGCCCCTTGGGGGGCCTGGCCCCACCCCGGGGGCCCCCAATGTTGACACTTTGGGGGGCCCTGGCCCCCCCTGGGGGGCCCCACCTCTCCCCGCTGGGGGGGGGGCTGCCCCTCGGGGGCCCCAATTCCCGGTCCATGCGGGGGGGCCTTCCAAACCCACCCCGGGGGCCCCTTGCTGCCCCTTGGGGGGGCCCCCAAAACCCCAGGGGCCCGCTGCTGGCCCCCATTGGGGGGCCCTTCCCCCCCCCCGGGCCCCAGTATCCCCCCATGTGGGGGGGCCTTCCCAACACCCCCGGGGCCCCCTTTGCGATCCCCAAAGTTCTGGGGGTTAGAAAAAAATGGGGGAAACCCGGGATCCCCCCCCTGCTAGGGGCTGGCCAAACCCCCCCAGGGGCCCACATGCTTGCCAACGGGGGGGGTCCTTTCCAACCCCCAAAACGGGGGAAAAATGGGGGAAAGTGCTGGGGGCTAAAAACCCACCAACCCCGGGGACAGTGATGCCCAAAGTGGGCGGGGAAATAAGAGAAACCCCGGGGACTCTGACCCCCCAAAAAAGTGCGGAGGGGTGAGCCCCCCCTTTTAGGGCCATTGAGAAAAGTGTGGGGGGTAACCCCAAAAACCCCTGGGGCCCAAATGCTGACTGCCCCCACACTGCTGGAGGGGCCATAGAGCCAACACCCCCAGCGAGGGGCCCCCCACTTGCTATGCCCCCACAGTGGGAGGGGCATGAGCCAACACCCCCCATCAGGGGCCCCAACATGTGATGACCAAGCTGTTGGAGGGGCCCTTTAAAACCAAAACCCCACCATGGGGGCCCCCACTGCTGACTGCACCCCAGTGTGGAGGGGCCATAAAGCCACACCATCCAGGGGCCCAATCGACTGCCCCAGTGCTGGGGGGGCCCCATAAGAACCCCACACCCAGGGCCCCCCACATGCTGACTGCCCACAGTGTTGGGGGGGGGCTAGAGCCAACCCCACCTCCAGGGGCCCCACATGCTGATCCCCCCCACAGGTTGGAGGGGCCATAGAGCCAACACCCCATCCCCCAGGCCCCCAAAAGCTGTGGGGGGGCCATAAACCCAACACCCCTCCGGGGGCCCCCACTCGATGCCCCCAAGCTGCTGGAGGGTCCATAGAGAACACCCCTAGGGGCCCCATGCTACTGAACCCCGTGCTGGAGGGCCATAGAGCCAAACCACCATCCGGGGCCCCCCATCTGCTGCCCCCCAAGTGTGGGGGCCATAGAGAACACCCCACCCCGGGCCCCACATGCTGATGCCCCACAGTCTGGAGGGGCCATGGGGGAACCCACCACCCCAGGGCCCCACATGCTGACTGCCCCCAGTGTGGAGGGTAGGGGGAACACCACCATCCAGGGGCCACAAGATAATCATTTGAGGTCTGGGGAATTAGGGGCCAGGTAAAACTTGCAAGACTTGGTCCTGTTTCCAACCAGTTTGGCTTTTTTGGGTGTGTGCCTGTTGCTTGGGGTTGTGAAAGATAAATCCCCCCCAGAGTAGACCCCCACAGTTGGGTGTACCTGATTGCAGGAGGGTTACCCCCAGATTGGAGAGAGCATGGATGTGTGGAAAGACCCCTGAAAACCTTCCCCAGGTGTGACTTCCCACCACCAACTTGTGTTTTCGCAATGGTTGTGGGTTTGTTTTTAAATGTTTATTTTTGGACACCGACGCCCACCCATTTGTGGGGGCAGAAAATTGACTTTCTGTTTTACGCGTGAAGTTTGCCCGGGGGTGAGGGGGGGAAATGGGGTTGGGGCCCCCTACCAGTGGGGGTTTTGGGGAAGGTTGCGTGCATCCGCTGCCCCGGGGGCCCCCATAACAGAGGTTGAGGGTGCTTAAATTGTCTGCCCCGGGGCCCCCTTACACGTAGGGTTAGCGGGTGCAGTACACCCGTTGTTGGGGCCCTTTAACAGAGGGTTAGCAGGGGTGCCGTGACATCTCTCCCCGGCCCCCCATACCAATTTTGGTTAGCGAGGTGCAGTGACATTTTGGGGGCCCCTACACAGTAGGGTTAGCGGGTGCGGACACCGTTCTCCGGGGCCCCATAAAAGTGGGTTAGCAGAGGTGCAGTGAATCGTTGCTCGGGGCCCCCAACACAGTAGGTTAGCAGAGGTGGGTGCTTTCCCGTTTCCGGGGAAATACCCAGTGCGGTTGGGAGAGGGTGCAGTGACTCGTTGTTGGGGCCCCATACACATGGGGTTAGCAGAGGTGCGTGAACCCGTTGCTCGGGCCCATAACAGTGGGTTTTTGGGGGAGGGGCAGGAAACTCTGCCCCGGGCCCCATACCAGTGGGGGTTGAGATGTACAGTGACTGTCTGTCGGGCCCCATAACAGTGGGGTTTTAGCAGAGGTGGGTGACATCTGGGCCCTGGTGGGCCAATACCGTAGGGTTGCAGGGTGCAGGGAACCCGTTGCTCCGGGGGCCCATACCAGGGGTTAGCAGAGTGCAGTGAATGTCTGCCCCGGGCCCATCACAGTGGGTTAGAAAAGGGGGCAGTGCATTATTTCTTACGGGGCCCATACCAGTAGGGTTAGCAGAGGTGAGTTAATCTATCTTTACAGGGCCCCATACAAGTGGGTTCCAGAGGTGCAGTACATTTTGCCCCCGGGCCCCCATACAAGGGGTAGCAGAGGTGGTACATCCTTGCTCTGGGCCCCATACACAGTGGGGTTAGAAAGGGCAGTAAATCATTTTAAGGGCCCCAACAAGTAGGGTTAGCAAAGGGCAGTGAATCATCTTGGGCCCCCCATACAAGTAGGGTTGGGGGTGCATTTACATTTTCTCCCCGGGGCCCCCAAAACAAGTGGGGTTTTTAGCAGAGGTGCGAAAATCCTCTGTCCGGGGCCCATAACAGTGGGGTTAGCAAAGGGCAGTAAACATTTTTCTGGGCCCCCATAACAGTGGGGTTAGCAGGGTGCTTTCTTATCTTTTTTACAGGGCCCCTTTTAAACGTGGGTTAGAGAGGTGCAGTTACTCTTTTTGGGCCCCCAATCCAGTAGGGTTGCGGGTGCAGTGACTCCGTTGCTCCGGGCCCCCCATAACAGTGGGTTGGAGGTGGGGGTTTTCCTCGGGTTTGGGGCCCCCATACAAGTAGGGTTGCAGAGGTGCAGTACTCCATCGCTCTGGGGCCCCATACACAGTAGGGTTAGCAGAGGTGCAGTACATCGTTGTTGGGGCCCCATAAAGTGGGGTTGCGGGGTGCGGGTGAATGTTGCCCCGGGCCCCCTACCAGTGGGTTCAGGGGTTTTGCAGTGACATCGTTGTCCCGGGCATCACAGTGGGTTAGCGAGGTGAAAGTGACATGTTGTCGGGGCCCCTTAAAAGTAGGGTTAGAGAGGTGCGTGCATTTGTCTGCTCCGGGGCCCCCATAAAATTAGGGTTGCAGGGTGCAGTAAATTTTGTCTGCTCCGGGGCCCCTTTAACCCCGTAGGGTTAGCAAAGGGCAGTGCACCCGTCTTCCGGGCCCCTTACACGTAGGGTTAGCGAGGTGCAGTTGACCCCGTTTGCCCCGGGCCCCCTTTCACAGTGGGGTTTTCAGGGTGCAGTGAATTTGTCTGTGGGGCCCTACCGTAGGGTTGCAGGGTGAGTGAAATTTTTCTGCCCCGGGCCCCAAAACCAGTGGGTTGCAGGGGTTGCGTGACTGTTGTCCGGGCCCCATACACAGTAGGGTTGCAGAGGTGGGTGAATTTTTGTCTGTCCCCCATAAAAAATGGTTCTCGTTGGTTTTAAAAACCCCATCGGGCCCTTCCTAGGTCATTTTGGCGGTTTGTCCTTGCCCTTGTGCCCTTTGTGCTGATTTTCCCCTTCAGTTGACCGTGGTGCTCTCAGTTCCTCATCTTTATACCAATGGGGCATCTGCCCAGTGAAACAGGTCAAAATTCCCCATCCAAAAAAACCCCCTTTTTTGCCCTTTTACCCTTTTACCAAAAACGGGGGGTTTTTAAAACCCCTTTCCCCCCATGCCCAAACGCCCCACACGTCTTTTTCAAAATTTGGGGGGAAAAAAAGGGTTTATAAATTTTATTTTAAGGGGGTGTTGTATGTGTATTGTGAGTGTTTTTGGGGTTATGTGGTGTGTATGTGGTGTGTATGTGGGTGTATTGGGGTGTATTTTTAAAGGGGTGGGTGTATTGGGTGTTTTTGGGGGTTTTTTTTGGATGTGGTTTTTGGTGTGTATTGGGTTTATGTGGGTGTATGTGGTGGTATTGTGGTGTGTTTAGTGGGGGTTTTTTTGGTTGTTTTGGTTTTGGGGGTTTTGTGGTGTTTTGTGGTGTTTTGTGTGTATGTGGTGGTTTATGTGGTGGTTGTGAGTTGTTTTGTTTGGGGGGAATAATGTGGGGTTTTATGTATTTTATTATGTGTTTAGTGTTTTTATTTATTATTTTATTTTTTTGGATTTTTTAAAAAAGGGTTTTTGTTAGTGGTGTTAAGGGGTTTTGGGCCCGGGGGTTTGTGGGTGTTTGGGGTTTTTTTATTGGTGTGGTGTTTTTTTGGTGGGGGTAGTTGGTGGAGGGTGGTTAGTGTTTGAATTTTGTCTATTTTTGGGGGTGGGTTTTTGGGGAGGGTTTTTTTTTGGGGGGGTGTTTTTTAAATTTTGGTTTGGGGGTTTTGTGGTGTTGTGTGTGTGGGGTTTTGTGTGGGGGGTTGGGGTTTGGGTTTTTTTGTTTGGGGTGGGTGGGGTTTTTTTAGGTGTTTTTGTGGGGGGTTGGTGTGGGTTTTTTTGGGGTTTTTTTGTTTTGGGGTTTTTGGGGGGTTTTGGGGGGTTTTTTTTTTTTTTGGATGGTTGGTTGGTTTGGGATTTTGGGGATTTTTAGTTTTTTTTTGTGTGGGGGTTGGGAGGGGGTGTTGGTGTTTTGGGGGGTTAGGGGGGTTTGGGAGGTTGTGTGGGTGGTGTTTATTTGGGGGGGGGGGTGGGTGGGAGGTTTGGGGAGGGGGGTTAGGGGGGGGGTTTGGGGAGGGGGGGGATTTTTGTGGGGTTTTTTTTTGGTTTTGTTGGATTTTCGGGGGGGTGGGGTTTTTTATTGTTTTGTGTGGGGTTTGGGGGTTTTTTGTGATTAGGGGTTTTTGGGGGGGGGATGGGGATTGGGGTGGTGGGGTTTTTGGTTTGGGGGGGGTGGGTTTTTTTTTCTGGGGGGGGAGCCCTGATGAAGCGCTATTAGGGGAAACGTGTGGGAAAATTTACGTTTTTTTAAGAACAATAATTGTTCTTATACCAAATTTCTGGAGTAGAGCGCATATATTATAATATTTATATTATATATATATTTTTATATTTTTTATGCTCGAGAGATATATAGTAGATAGATTGTACAGTGCTGCTTGGAGAGTACAATCTGTAGTGGAGGAGGAGTGGAGCTGAGGACTGATCTTTGGAGCTTACAATCGGTGCTATACTTTATAGGTAGTATTCTGATGAGACGGGAACTAGTCTTGGTGTGGAGCTTGTTTTGTACGTTATATTAGCACTGTTCTATCGCGGCCTATTATTGGCCGACGTCTATTCAAGCTAATAATCTGCTTATGTTATTCATTACTTGAAGAATGGGTTGGAATCTGCTGTTTGAACAGAAATGAGGAAAAATCTCATTAAGCTAAATATAGTCCTATTTTGTATCGTTGCAGCGAGCAGAGCATCTGCCAGGCACGGGCGGCTGTCATGGTGTATGACGATGCCAACAAGAAATGGGTCCCGGCAGGAGGGTCGACAGGATTCAGCCGAGTGCACATTTATCACCACACAGGAAACAACACGTTCCGGGTGGTGGGCAGGAAAATTCAGGATCACCAGGTAAGCGGTCGGGCCGCGCCGGCGACACCGTGGAGAGATTCTCCATTGCACCAATGTATTCCACAGCTGTGTACAGACAGGGGCACCGTGCACTCTAATCCCTGTCCTCAGTGGCTCTCCTAATCTGTTTTCCCTGTGTGGGGTACACGCTCGGCCCAGTTTCATATTGTGCCAATTCAGAGTGGTGTGCGAGGGGGGGGAATGGAGAGGAAACCGCCAAAAATAAGGAAAATGGGCAAGCCACATACAGGTCCGACTGGTGGGATTCAAATCTAGAACCCCAACGCTGTTGGCCCACAGTGCTAACCACTAAGCCACCAGGATGCCCCAAATTGTATCGGGCCAAACCAATATTATACAAAGGTTCATACAAATTAAAGGGGATGTGTCATCAGAAAATGACTTATTGTTCAACCATTTTTTATGTTAACACTTAATATTTTGTTTAAAAATTTTAGAATTCTGCAGTTCTTACTTTGACCACTAGGCCTAATGACACTTCCTGTTCTGTAGAGAGAACTTTTCAGTAGTCTCTTATCGAGCACAGCCAGGGCTACACTGAACAGTGACACCAATGTGTATAGATAACACAGGATCCACCAGTACTAAAAGGAGATTTCACAGCTCCCCCTCACTGCACACTGACTTCCTAGGAAACTCTCCTATAGAAGTCAATGGGTCTGCTCCTGTTCACAGGCTCCTATGTCCATGAAGCTGCTGATCACAGAGGATAACCAGAAAACTCTCCTATAGAAGTCAATGGGTCTGCTCCTGTTCACAGGCTCCTATGTCTATGAAGCTGCTGATCACAGAGCATGCCCCGAAAACTCTCCCATAGAAGTCAATTGGGTCTGCTCTGTTCAAGGTCCTATGTTCATGAAGCTGCTGTCTACAGAGCATCCAGAAAAACTCTCCTGTAGAAGTCAATGGGTCTGCTCTGTTCCAGGCTCCTATGCCCATGAAGCTGTGATCACAGAGGATACCAGAAATCTTCCTATAGAAGTCAATGGGTCTGTGTGTTCACAGGTCCTTTTGTTCATAAAAGCTGCTGCTCAAGAGCATGCCCAGAAAACTCTCCTGTAGAAGTCAATGGGTCTGCTCCTGTTCACAGGCTTCTATGTGCATGAAGCTGCTGATCACAGAGGATAACCAGAAAACTCTCCTATAGAAGTCAATGGGTCTGCTCCTGTACACAAGCTTCTATGTCTATGAAGCAATGTTCACTTCAATTGGCTGCAATGGGGCGCCATTTCAGACACAGTAGCACGGGAAGTTTTGGCCGTGACTCCCTTGTCCAAATTTGGCACTCTGCCATTCCATCATGTAGAGCCCAATAGGCCAGCAGAGGCCTGAATACTAATATTGCTGTGGTCACTATAGACTGTGGCATCTCAGGGGTTAAATAGCCAGGATGGGAGTCATCTTCTAATGTAAACCTGAGTGCTACATTACAGGCAAGAAGCAGCATAATGGTGTAGTCAGGCCTGCAGCAGGCCATGCAGTGCTCCATAGGAAAAATATAATCTGCAAATAAGCTCCAGGAAAGAGAGCTAGGTCTTTGGTGTCACCTAATGGAAGGGTCAATAAGGGTCTGGAGACATTTCTAGATGTAATAATATCACAAGTTATAGTGCGGGATTCTGGGAGAAGGGGGTTTGGGTACATTTCTAGATGTAATAATATCACAAGTTATAGTGGACGGGATTCTGGAGAGGGGTCGGGATACATTTTAGATGTAATAATATAACAAGTTATAGTGACCGGATTTTTGGAGGAAGGGTCTGGATAAATTTTAGATATAATAATATAAACAAGTTATAGTGGGCCGGGTATTTGGAGAAGGGTCTGGATACATTTCTAGAGTTTAATAATATAAACAAGTTATGTGACCGGGATTCTGGAGAAGGGTCTGGATACATTTCTAGATGTAATAAATTAAACAAGTTTTTGGGGGACCGGGATTCTGGAGAAGAGTCGCTGATCCAGGTATTTATTCTGATGCCAGATTGGAGTCAGGAAGTAATTTTTTCCCCTAAAATGAGGACAGTTGGCTTCTACCTCCATGTTTTTTTTTTTTTTTTTTTTTTGCCTTTCTCTGGATCAATGAAAATAGGCTGAACTGGGTGGACGTCTGTCTTTTTTCGATCTTACATATTCAGCAGCATCTTTTACAGTCAAATCCGACCCATTAAAGAGCCTTGAAATGTGACTTGGAATTTTAAGCCTAGCCATTAGCTTCTCCACAAGCTGTTTTGAGATGTTTAGAGTATAGTCCTGGTTTGCTGGTGACCCCCTGGGGGTTATATCTTAGTTAAAGGGAAACGGGGCCGAAACCTGCTCTGCACTAAGGGGGAACCCTAAAAAAAATGGGAGACACGGGGC
>JAODAL010077336.1:0-13306 GCA_025379985.1 Phyllomedusa bahiana | reverse complement strand
CATAAAAGGGATTCTTTACTGTGAGAGCATGGGACTGTGGAAACTCTCTGCCAGAGGAACTTGTCATGGTGAATTCACTAACAGATTTTCAAAAAGGGTTTTGGATGCATTTCTAGAGCATAATAATATAACAAGTTATAGTGTCTAGGATTCTGGAGAGGGGTCATTGATCCAGGGATTTTTCCGATTGCCAGATTGGAGTCGGGAAGGAATTTTTCCCTAAAATGAGGACAATTGGCTTCTACCTCATTGGGGTTTTTTTGCCTTCCTCTGGATCAACACCTTAGCATAACAGGCTGAACTGGATGGACGTCTCGTCTTTTTTCGGCCTTACAAACTATGAAACTATGAAACTATGAAGATGCCCCCATGATGCTACTAGTGATAAACCTGCTACCATTTGACTGGTGAAGTGAGAAAATATGATCTGATAATTCAAAAGAGTGTGATAAGTGGAACATCTGACTGCTATTAAGGATCAGTACAGTAGTTATTTTTGCCTGACCTCCAACATAGTGATGATAAGCTGTTGGGTCATAGTTGCTTTCACAAACAGATGGACTGAGCCTTTTTGGGCCACCCCTGGTATCTAATGGACCAGTAACAACCAGTGAAGACCTAATCAACAGAAAAAAATGTAACATTTAAGATACAATTTTTATATATATTACACAAAATGTTCTCCTTAGGCAAAACATTTAGGTTGTACAAGGCTGTCAGCTACTAATTAAAGTAATCTAATCTAACTGTAATGAACCTCAAGTAATTCTTACAGTGAAGGTTAAAGCAATACGCTGCTAATGCTAGAATTCCTAGTTAAATGTTTTACAAATGTAGCAGAAGTAATGTTAATGGAACAGATAGCAACCGTGGTTTAACGCCGTTATGCACACATATGAGTGGCAAAATATTACAGTGCAAGAAACCTCATGTACATGTGTAGGAGATATTAACGGTTATAGGTATATCCAGAATAAGCTAAAGCACATATAAGCAAGTTTCATTCAATAATTAGAGGTAAACATTCTGGGAAATTGTTATAATATTCAGACTTTAATTATGTATTTAAAGAAGCACTCTAGAGATTATTTTTTTGCCTGCATAGTACAACATAGATTATTAATCAGTTATGTGTTGGCTTTGATGTATTCCTTGTGTAGAGCTATGTTAGTTGATGCAAGACTCAACAACAAACATTGATGTGTCATACAACTGTGTGAGCATAAATACAAATATCTTCAGTAAATCACTTGGACACATACCATCAAAATCTTTAGACTATGTCTACACTGCACTGAAAAACGTTCGTTTTCCGAAAACGCTGGAAAAACGACTGAAAGCAGCTCCCATAGACTTCTATTGTAAAAACGTGCTGTTGTATACACTGAGCTTCTTTTTTCTGCTCGTTTTTTTACTCGTCGTCTTTTGCAACATGGTCTAAAAAACGCCAGAGCAGGACAGAAAATTTACTACAGGAGTCTATGTAAAGCGCCGGACGTCTTTTGGCGCGTTTTTGTGGCGTTTTTTGCCACGATTTTTCAATGAAAACCCACCCAGGAGACCCATTGGTCCCACCTATAGTGGGTGTAACAAAGACTATACATTATCAAATTTGCATACAAGTGTCTGATGTGTCCTTGTTTGTACCGTTCATAATAAAATGATCATGCTTTGTTCGCTAACGATTTTTGCACAATTCATATTTTTTTTGCTAAAAATACATTTTTATACAGATTTTGGAGCTAAAATCCTTTTTTTTTTTTTACAGATTTTGGCGCTATTAAAGTTATCTCGCTTCTGACACTAAAAAAAACGTTTTTTTTTTTTTTTCGGATTTTGGTGCCAGAATCCGTTTTTTGTACGGATTTTGCCGCTAAAATCCTTTTCATAACATAATTTCCATGAATAAAGTTATCTCGCTTCTCACGCTAAAGATACATTTTTTTGACAGATTTTGCCGCTAGAATCCGTTTTTTTATGGATTTTGCCGCTAAAATCCTTTTCCTAACATATTTTGGCACTAATAAAATTATCTTGCATCTAACGCTAAAAATATGTTTTTTTTTTTCTTTACAGATTTTGGCTCTAATAAAGTTACCTCGCTTTGGACGCTAAAAATACTTTTTTTTACAGATTTTGGCGCAATAAGTGTGTTGCACCTATTAAGTCTTTAGCATTTGCATCTCTTCAACAGCAAAGAAATGACGGTAGTCTAAATAAAAATCAATGAAGTATTTACTGATATGTTAACACTTAAAGGTTTCACAAAAGACTAAATCCCATGGCCCTTGTGCAGCAAAATAGCCTATGGGCAGCCGTGGGGAAGGAGTACTCACAGAAGGGAAAGTGTACATATAATTACACTGATTGGGTGGATTTATATGTAATCATTTGTCTGTATGTATTAAATTAGCAGCACCATGTCTTCCCAGACAGCTTATTTATTCACCCATGTCTAAACTTGCTATGTTTCAGCCCCTTAATGGAGCTATTTTCACGCTTGAATAAGGGGCTGAAATTTAATGCTATGTTTGAACATAGGTGAAGATGTGGTTCTGTTTAATTTCTTTCTGGAGACTTAAAGGGCCACAAGTATGAAAACTGTTTAGGTCGAAAACTCACTTGGTTGCCCATAGGTTACTATGAGCAAAAAAGTGAGTTTTAGACCTAAACATTTTTCATACATGTGGCCCTTAATGTGGTGAAGACTTTAGTCCTATATCTGAGGCTTTAATATGGAAATTTTCAGTGACTGTAAAAGGCTGTTGAAGGTGATAGCAGGGGCGTAACTACCGGGGTAGCAGACATAGCAGCTGCCCCGGGGCCTGTGCTCTTAGGGAACCCGGAGCAGCTAACACGTCTGCTACCCCGGTAGTTCAGTGCCTGCGCCCATCGGCAGTGAACATACTAGTTCACTGCCGGCGGACGCGGAGCTGCGGGGCCCGGCGCATCCTACCTCTGAACACCCGGGCACTCCAGCCCGAGCATTCAGACGCAGGACTGCCCGGTACAAGCAGAATGGAGCCACCTGCGCTCCGCTCTGCTTATCAGCCTGCGCCGACCCACAGTGCTGATGTGGGCTGCACGATGACGTCACATCATCGCGCGGCCCACGCCAAGCACAGACGCCCGCTGGCCGGCTGCGCAGTCACATCGAGGGAGCGAGAGACAGGTGAGTAAGTGATTTCTTATATTTTTAATATTAATGAAGCCCCCTGCCTACCTATATATTGGCCCCTATAGCCCTGCATGCCTATATATTGGCTCCTATAGCCCTGCCTGCCTATATATTGGCCCCTATAGTCCTGCCTGCCTATTTATTGCCCCCTACAGTCCTGCCTGCCTGTATATTGGCCCCTATAGCCCTGCCTGCCTATATCTAGCCCCTATAGCCCTGTCTGCCTATCTATTGACCGCTATAGCCCTGTCTGTCTATATCTAGCCCCTATAGCTCTGCCTGCCTATATATTGGTCCCTAAAGCCCCCAAAAGCCCTGCCTACCTATATCTAGCCCCTATAGCCCTGTCTGCATATATATTAATCCCTATAGCCCTGTCTGCCTATATCTAGCCCCTATAGCCCTGTCTGCCTATATATAGCCCCTATAGCCCCCAAAGCCCTGTCTGCCTATATATAGCCTCCCCAAAGCCTTGCCTGCCTATATATAGCCCCTATAGCCTACCCTATGCCCTGCCTGCCTATATATATGCCCCCTATAGCCTACCTTATGGTCTGCCTGCCTATATATATGCCCCCTATAGCCTACCCTATGGCCTGCCTGCCTACATATATGGCCCCTATAGCTACCTAAACTCTGCCTTCCTACCTATATGCCCCTATACCCTGCCTGCCTATCTATATGGGGCCCTATAGCTACCTAAACTCTGCCTGTCTATATGAGGCCCTATACTCTACCTAAATCCTGCTTAACTGCCTATAGGGGGCCCTATAGCTACCTGAACCCTGCCTTCCTATATGAGGACCCTATTGCCTACCTAAACCTGGCCTATCTGGGGCCCCATATAGCCTATGTAAACCCTGCCTGCCTAAATGGACCCCATATAGCCAAGGGGGTAGGGAGTGAGGTGCTGGAAAAGTGAGGATTCTAAGATATTTGTGTCTAAATCTCCAGGGACAAGTGGTCGGGAGATGTCATCATAGTGGTCTGGACCAGATGCAGAACAAAAGGGTAAGTTAACGACTTGTCAGAGAAACATCAACTGTGAGTCACAAGATGTAACTACACTTCAATCACATATGTCTGCACAGCCTGTGTACACTGGCGTCTACCACTATATGGTCGCTGTATGGTGGTTATATACAGTCTGCAGAGCTTGTGTACACTAGTATATATGACTATATGGTGGGACTATTGGTCTTTGTATACTGATCAATAATAGTGTAGGGGTATTAGTCACTATGTGGTGGTAATATGTAGTAGTGTTATTGGTAATGTTGGTTTTGATATAGTGGGATTTGTTTGGTAGCAGTATGATGGTGATATGTAGGGTGAGGTATTTACCCCTTGTATTATCTACATTAACTGCTTGTTCTGGTAAATGTTTGTGGTCAGGGAGGTGGGAGAGGGGGGGGGGTAGGGGTCCCCTTCCAAAAGTTTGCTATGGGGCCCAGACTTCTCTAGTTACGCCCCTGGGTGATAGATGTTGTGAGAAGCACACAGCAAAGTTCTGCTTTATTTCATAAAAACAGACAGCTTTTTTAAAGCCGTACATGATGTGTGACCTGGCAAGTAATGCCAATCAAGTTCATATAGCTATGATGAATTAGGTGCCCACATACTTCTGGGCATATTGTATAGACAGAGAGATAAGTTGATAGATAATTTTATCTAGTTTTAAATACTTTATACTTTAATTATCATTTTATAGGTGGTAACAGAGGGTATCTTTGAAGGAAAACATGTAACGCAGGCATAGGCTTTGCTGCTTATACATCGTAGAGACATGAATTGTTGGGACAAAATAAGAAGCATGAGCATGGTAGATAGAGAAACACCACAATCTACAGTTTGGATGGTCAAGTTATGAGATATCTCAGAATGTTTTGCCTGTAAAGCTCATAATTTATTAGAAGTACATTCCAGACTAGATAAAACTACTGCTGTGAGAGATTTGGGAGACTGCTCAATACCAAATTATTTAGCATTGTTAAGCTTCAGAATCTACATCTGTTAGTGAGCTAAGTTCCAATTATTCCATTACAGTAGACATTGAGAGAAAGTTGTGCTGCCACATGAATGATGGTAATTTGTTACAGTCCGCCAACACAAAAATTTCCAGGATTTTAGGCATTAGGCTTTTCTTTTTTTTCTTTTTGTGCAAAGTTAAGTCTGTTCTAAAAATTTAAATTTCAGTTGTTGACCTCAATTTGACATAATTCTCCTTCCATTTATACCTTTCACTTGAAAAAATAATTGTAAATTAAATTTTTGGATGTTATTATCCCTAAGTAGGCTTTAAAGTGAACCTGTTAGCTACTTCATGCAGCCTTAACGACGGGCAGCATGAAATAGCTGCAGGTCACCTGGTCCTAACCCTGTATGTTTTACCCCAAAACGCTGTGGCGTTCCCAGGTAAAACATTCAGTGAAGTTGTCACAGGTGCAGGGAGATGCCGCTTGACTGTCAGCTTTCTCCCATGTTTGTCTATAAGGAGAGAGCTGTCAGTCACGCTGAGGGAGCAGGGAGAAGCCTCACATCGGACTCATCTCTCCGCATATCGGACTCATCTATCCACACCCGGTGCAACTTCACTGGGTTTTTTCCCTGGGAAAACACAGGGTTAGGATCAGGTAACCTGCAGCTATTTCATGCTGTCCATCGTAAAAATTAGCTGACACGTTCTCTTTAAGTCTGGTCTATTCAAAACCAACAAGTCTCAGATATGAGGGGAAACAAAGCTCAATAATACTCCTTGCTAGAAGGAATGTAATGTTTTAGGTCTATGAGAAATAACTATTGCAAAGTTACATGGTCAGATGAAAGACTGATGGCTAATATACGGTATTTAAAAGCAGTTGTATGAATGTCCAATGTGTATTGTACTTGTTTCTTATAATGCAACACAATAGTGAATATTATTAAAGGACAGACATTCCATGATGTAGAATGATGCTATACATAAAAGAATCCACAGCACTCAAGGAAAATTCAAATCTAATTAGACGTGTATTTATTCCACCAATGGTATATATAGAATAAATACATGCTACCTTTTCACTTCTGATGGCTATGGCTGCTCTTCTTCCACTTTGGTTGCCTTGGACTTTTCCTCACCGATGTTATAACAACTCTACAACTCTTCTTATTGTGACCAATATGAGTAAGATCCAAATCGGACCGAAACATCATCTGTACGGTCACATTTCTTTTTAACTTACATGTGCCATTGATGGAATAACTACACATGTCTAATTACATGTGAATTTCTCTTTAGTGTCATGGAATCTTTTATACTTGTTTCTGGAGTGCAAGTCCTTCAACGTGACACCTACATCTAATTTACAGAGCGCCGAACATCTTTCTGAACAGAATGAAGCTATACATACTGACAATACAAATTACTTATGACTAGTGATGAACAAACCCTAAAAAGTTCGATCTCGAACTCGAACTTCGAATCCCATTAAAGTTAAAGGGAGAAGAAGTTTGGGTTAATTTTGATACCTATATAGGTGAGGAGAAGCTGTAATTACCATCCATAACAGTACACCAACATGACATGACATGACACATTGAAATGCGCCTAAAATGATACGCTGTGCACCTCTATAACACATCATATTATTGGGATTGTATGTAATGCTCCTATCGAGGCGCATTGCGCAAGGAGGTGCATAACATAACATTGTTAGTTTATAGGCATTAGGCGCATTACATAAACCAGTAATGTTATGTTATGCGCCTCGATAGGCGCATTACATACACTACCAATGATATGCACTGTGCCGTGACTTGCAGCCTATGTGCCGTGATTTGCGCATGGAGGCGCATAGCATATTATTAAAAGTTTATAGGTGATAGGCACATTACATAAACTTGAAATGATATGTTATGCGCCTCCATGCGCAAATCACAGCACATAGGTGCATTACATACACTACCAATGATATGCTATATGCCGCGATAGGCGGATTATGTTTACTATGCAAGGTATGCCTGATGCCAGATTTTTGAGAGGATCATACTTTCAGAGGCACTTTACACTGATTTAATGCGCCTAAAAACTATTAAAATAGCATGTTGAATGAGATGTAGAACGTGAACATTTACTCGAATGAACAGTAAAATGTTCGGTTCGGCTCGAGTTTTAAAAAATCGTGAAGTTCAACTCGAACTTAACTATTCTCGAATGGTTCAATCAACACTATTTATGACTCTAAATCAGTTTAAAATAAATTATGTGGATCTGGTTCACAACTTTATCCTGATGTTTGCTTTTCACCCATTTATAACATGTGAGATGTCAGATTCCATTGACAAAAAGCTATCAATCACAGTAAGATTTCATGTATTGGGAAGCAATTAATTGTCCTATGGTGCTATGTAATTGGCTGCAATTTGCTTAGATGATAACACCTGAGCAGAGAGGAAAAATTAGTAAAAGTATTTTATTAAAAAAATGTAGGTCACTTTTTTAACATCAAACTCCAGAGTTGTCTTCATACAATACATGATTTTAATTAGTTTTGACTAACCCACTACCCATGCTTAATTAAGATTATGTTATCATTGACTTTTGTTAAGAATACTCCAGTGTGAACAATTAAAAAACTTTACCTATACCAACACCTAAAACTGAACAGAGTGCACAAAAAGAGAAACATTTATAAAATTCTTTGCAGAAGAGATAGGATGATATTACACATGCGGACAAAATTGTTGGTAGCCCTTGGTTAAAGAAAGAAAAACAAACAATGGTCACTAAAATAAATTGAAACTGAGAAAAGTAATAATAAATTAAAACTGAAAATTGCTTTGGAATTGTGGTTCAATCAAAAACATAAAAAAAAACCCTAATAAAACTGGCATGGACAAAAATGATGGTACCTCTCTAAAAGATTGAAAATAATTTGGACGTGTGTTCTATAAATAGCATCACAGGTGTGTTCAAGCTTGTAATCAGTCAGTCTGTCTATTTAAATGGTGAAAAGTAGTCACTGTGCTGTTTGGTATCATGTTGTGTACCACATGGAACATGGACCAAAGGAAGCTAAAGAGTGAGTTGTTGCAGAAGATTAGAAAGAAAATTATAGACAAATTTTGAAGATAAATGCTGTAAAACCATTTCTAAACAGAATGATATTCCTGTTACATATTATTGAGAAATTTTAAGTATATGGGACTGTGGCTAACCACTTGTAATGTATAAATCCGAGTAATATATACAAAGGTATTGGACATAAAGTCTCTATTTGTACCCACGTATACGTCTGTACAGGGCGGTTTCTCCTTCCCCGCCTTCAGCTCCTAAACAGTTCATGCAACAGACGTGTATATATAAAGCATCGTAGCAAAATTTATTAAAGATGTACATACAAGCGTTAAAATGTAGGTAACATACTTGTATCCTTAGTAGTCTCGTTTGTGGCGTACCGATGTGGAAAAAGGCGTTATTCAAGAATATGATATGAGTCCATGCACTGCATGTAGCGTAGCAATAGCGGTTTACCAGGCTGAGCGTACCACACCTGTGGAATACAAAATGCGACGTTTAGAGAGGTAACTCCTCCCTTTCTCAAGCATGATGGGTATCTGTCAAGCTTCCTTTTTAAACATGCTATTAACCATTGGTTATCCAAGAAACAAGTATGCAACCATACATATTAAAAACAAACTATATAAAAAGTACTTACAAAAATACATTCAAATTAAGGTTTTCGTTAAGCCCCTTAGGATTCAAAGTATCTAATTTGTATATCCATGAAGCTTCTTTTTGTAGCAATGTTTTCTCAATGGCAGACCCTTCTATAGATTGAACCTGCACCAGGATACACCATCGGAGTTCAGACACTCCATGACGTTTTTCATAGAAGTGTCTCGCTACGGTGGTTTCCCCGTACTTTTTTTCTATCCTTTGGTTATCATTAGAGCTACCTTCTTTCTCTATTTTATCTTTATAGGTCCTAATTGCTGACCAATGTTCATTCAATCTTATTTTTATAGCTCGTGTGGTTTGCCCAACAAAGCCCATCCCACAGGGGCATTTTAATAGGTATACCACATTTTTGGTGTTACATGTGTAAAATCCTCTAATATTAATTTTATATCCTTTTGTTGTATGGGACATGAAAGAACCTTTAATAATAGAATGACAATTCTGGCAATTCATGCATGCAAAAGTACCAATATGTTGAGATGAAAGGGTTAATTGTTGTGGTTGTTTTTTACTCAAAATGTCTGACTTAATTACTTCATTCCCTAATAAATATCCAAAATTTGTGTACAAGAAAGGGAAAACATTAAATAATTAAGTCAGACATTTTGAGTAAAAAACAACCACAACAATTAACCCTTTCATCTCAACGTATTGGTACTTTTGCATGCATGAATTGCCAGAATTGTCATTCTATTATTAAAGGTTCTTTCGTGTCCCATACAACAAAAGGATATAAAATTAACATTAGAGGATTTTACACATGTAACACCAAAAATGTGGTATACCTATTAAAATGCCCCTGTGGGATGGGCTATGTTGGGCAAACCACACGAGCTATAAAAATAAGATTGAATGAACATCGGTCAACAATTAGGACCTATAAAGATAAAATAGAGAAAGAAGGTAGCTCTAATGATAACCAAAGGAGAGAAAAAAAGTACGGGGAAACCACCGTAGCGAGACATTTCTATGAAAAACGTCATGGAGTGTGAACTCCTATGGTGTATCCTGGAGCAGGTTCAATCTATAGAAGGGTCTGCCATTGAGAAAACATTGCTACAAAAAGAAGCTTCATGGATATACAAATTAGATACTTTGAATCCTAAGGGGCTTAACGAAAACCTTAATTTGAATGTATTTTTGTAAGTACTTTTTATATAGTTTGTTTTTAATATGTATGGTTGCATACTTATTTCTTGGATAACCAATGGTTAATAGCATGTTTAAAAAGGAAGCTTGGCAGATACCCATCATGCTTGAGAAAGGGAGAAGTTACCTCTCGAAACGTCGCATTTTGTATTCCACAGTTGTGGTACGCTCAGCCTGATAAACCGCTATTGCTACGCTACATGCAGTGCATGGACTCATATCATATACTGCTTGAATAATGCCTTTTTCCACATCGGTACGCCACGAATGAGACTACTAAGGATACAAGTATGTTACCTACATTTTAACGCTTGTATGTACGTCTTTAATAAATTTTGCTACGATGCTTTATATATACACGTCTTTTGCATGAACTGTGGCTAACCACCCTAGACATGGCCGCAAGAAAAAAATCAATGACAAATTGGAGAGATGAATACTACAAAAGGTAACTAAAGAACAACTTCCAAATAGATTAGAGGTGAACTCAAAAGTCAAGGTACATCAGTGTTAGAAGTGGACAGCCAAGGAGGAAACCATTGTTGAAGACAACTCTTAAAAAAGCAAAAATGGAATTTTCCAAAATGCATATTGACAAGCCGCAAAGCTTCTGGGACAATGTCCTTTGGACAAATTCCCTTTTTTGCAAGTCACATCAGCTCTTTGTTCACAAAAATTAAGCGTACAAAGAAAGGAACATTGTACCTACTTTGAAACGTGGAGAAGGCTAAATTATGTTTTAGGGCTGTTTTGCTGCATCTGGCAGAGGGTGTTTTAAATATGTGATGAAATCTCAAGACAAGCAAGGCATTTTAGGGCAAAATGTGCTGCCCAGTGTCAAATGTTTCAGTCTCAGTCGCAGGTCATAGGTTTTCCAACAGGATAATGACCTAAAACACACAACTTAAAACATCCAAGAATGCTAAGATTAAAGCATTGGACCAATCTAAAGTGGCTTCTAAGAGCCTTGATCTCAATCCTATTAAACATCGATGTAAGGATCTGAAACATGTAGCCTAAAAAAGGCACCCTTCAAACCTAAGATAGTTGAAACAGTTTACTCACAAGGGGTGGGACAAAATATCTGTGGTCAGGTGTAGAAGTGTTATTGATAATTTCAGAAATTGTTTGTTTGCAGCAATTGCCTTAAAAGATTGTGCAACAAAATATTCAAAGGAACTTGTCACATAGGTTATGTTAAACTTGCTCAGCACAGCACAAGCTAGTGACAGGCGTACTGTTTCAAATGTTGTGTACCTTATTTTTTAAGATTTAGCAGTTTCAGTGATGATGAGGCAGGGAATGATTCCTGTGAAATGCGTAGTCAATTACCCCTGAACTAAGTGTTTTAATGTTGTAGTTTTTAGTCTACGTTTTATTCTATGTTTTTATGACTATTGTGTGGTCTCTGTATCTTTTTGTGCAATGTTCACGTAATAAACTTGGCAAATAGACGTACAGTCACCTGTTTTAGAACATAGCACTATTAGAACAGCCCTGATTACATAGATCTGATTATATTCCTAGCCAACCATAGTGCACTCTATAGAGCCCCCCATTTTGTGGGATCTATATCCCAGGTTTTTTCTAGTGCCACTCAAATCTGGCAGTTTGCAGCCTGTTCTACCAGAGATAAGTCTAGTCTATTCATGAGCGATAGTTGGCCCCGCTCACCCTTGAATAGCCCCACCCAATCAACCTTTTACTTTGAATAGGTAGAAAATTGTGAATAACCAGCAAGTGGGCAGAGCTAGCTATGGGAGGGCAGGGCTAGTACCTGCTCATGAATTAAGTAGATTGTTTTCTAGCACAGCAGGCTGCAAACTAGGAACACACCACTTGAAACGGCATGCCTGTCACTCTAGCTTGTGTCCTTAGCAAGGGTGGAATAGCGTATGTGACAGATTCCCTTTAAGTTAACCATCATGTATGTCCTGGCCCAGTTTCATTACTTTGTTTTTTTACATTTTCAAAAGCAATGTCTGATATTTATTAGTTGATTTAGTGTATTTAAATTTATTATTACTTTTGTAAATTACAAGCTATTATAGTGACTATTGTGGGTGTCTTTTTCTTTAATGGAAGGGTTCCAACAATTTTTTCCATGTGCCTAGGTTGCTGTTTTTATGTCCCAACAAAGCACTAGAAAAAATATAACTAGAATGTAGTTGTTCACTGTAGATGCATTCGTTTAAAAAAATATATATATTCTTTATTCTGTTTTGTTTACATATGCCCCAATATTTTCTATTTCAGGTTATATCTGAAGCAAGTACAGGAGAAGGTCAGCACTTTGTCCGCACAGACTTTGAGGATGTAGATGATTTGTTTATTCCCCCAACCAATCTTATCATTAACCACATTCGGTAAGGAGTAAAAATGTGTAATTCATGACTTCTTACATATCTATAGCTGGTGTGTATCCAATAGATTAGCAACACAATAATAAATGTTACAACTTGTAAAAAATGCTGCTTACAGTAAAGACCTTAGGTAGGAAATAAGTAGATTAGGGTCAACTGGTAGATCTCTAACACATCTTAAGTAGATCACATGCCTTAAAATGACAATACACTAGATATTTCAGTTTTCAGCTGTCTAAACATGTTGGGTGACATGTCAGTTTTAGGGCTTGTTCAAACAGAGTTTTCACTCCGTGTTACAAGTGCTTTTTAGATCCGTCTCGGGGACCGACAGGACGGACCCCGAGACGGATCTAAACAATTAGCAGTGACTTTATCACTGCGGGCTATGAGGAAGACTCAGCAGCGTTCACATGAGACATCGCCGCTGAGTGTTTCCATAGCACAGCTCGGGTCCATCTTTGAAAGATTTGCATGTCAATTCTTTCAAAGACGGACCCGAGCTGCGCTATGGAAACACGCAGCGGCGATCTATCATGTGAATGCCGCTGCATCTTCCTCATAGCCCATAGTGATCACTGCTAATTGTTAGATCCGTCTTGGGGTCCGCTCTGTCGGTCCCCGAGACGGATCTAACAAGCGCTTGTAACACGGAGTGAGAACTCCGTGTGAACAAGCCCTTAAGGGGCCTGAAGGAATGACCCTGTCAAAAGTCTCTTGTGTGGTATACCTTGCTTAGTATAATTGATGCGCCTACTTTAGGCACATTAAAATATGCCGAGTCTGGTGTAAAAGGCGGCAAATTTTGGTGTATGACAGGTCATTCATATAGAGCATAGGGCATCAACAGTTTTTTTGAACAAAATACATTGAAAAATGGCACAGCCTAATGGGACA
>JAODAL010077335.1:0-13306 GCA_025379985.1 Phyllomedusa bahiana | reverse complement strand
TATAAATTTACCACAGGCTCTTTCCCAATCTAGACTGAGCACTTTCTCCTCTCACAGCTGGAGTTGCCTCTATGAACGGCCAGATCCTCGCTTTTAGAGGAGAGTTGGGCACCGGGACAAAATGTTTGTTTTCTCATTGTAAATTGTTGCAGTCTGTTTTTGTGTGTGGAGAAAAAAAAATTGCAAAGGCCCCCAAACCCCTGAGTCAGGCGGGGAAATGGGAACAAATTTTTTGGCTATTTCCTGATTGTGTAACCCCTTCATTTGAATTCTGTTTTCTTCTGCCTTTTTAAATTAAAAAAATGTGACGATCCCTTACTCTAAATTGACAGACACAGCCCCTTGTTGAATTCGAAAAAGGGGTTTTACGAATGTAAATGAGCTCTCCCCAAAGGTGAAATGAAAGGGGGCCAGGGGTTTCCAGGGGGTTTTAACCCAAACACTGGAGATTGTGAAAACAAAAACCAAGAAAAGGAATACGTAATACAAGACGAACAAAACATTCCCAAATAAAAATTTCCAATTCCCAAAGTTGCTTTTTTTCACTGTCCCCTTATTCTAAAGCCCTTTTTTTAATGAAATGAAAAAAAACCCCCCTTTAAGTCTTAAGGGGGTCTAGTCACCCATTACAAAAAAACTTCTTTAATTATCTGATCATCCATAATGGTGGGTTTTAAAATAAATTAAATTATAATTGATACAAATTTACGGGGGGGGGGTCTTTTAATATAATAAAACGGATCCCCCAAGGTTAAAATTGGGGCAAAATCCCCAAATTTTTTTACATTTCCCTAAAAGAACAAATTTTTTAATTTATTCCTTTTTACAAATTAAAAATGTTTAATGGCGCCCTGGTATTTTAAATGGGGGGGCTTTAAATTTCCCATTTCCCCTATTACAAAATCAAAAAAACCATGTTTTTCCTCCTTTTAAAACGGGTGCAGGAGAGATGTGTCATGTCTGCTGCCCTCCCCCTTTTAACACATTTGGCAGGGGAGAGATGTGTCATGACCTTTTGCCCCTCCCCCCCCTTACACAGTGCAGGAGAGATGTTTTAGGGTCTCCCCTGCCCCCCCCCCCCTTTTCCATGCGGAGAGATGTGTATGCCCTGCCCTCTCCCCCCCCTTTTACCAGTCCCAGGAGAAAATTGTAAATTTGGGCCCCCTCCCCTTTCCTTACCCCAGTGCAGGAGAGATGTAATTTTGGGGATTTTTAGCCCAAAAGGGAAATTTAATTTTTGGAAACCCCAAGGCACATACTTTGGGGTACAGTATACAAACAAGGGAAGGGAGAGAAACATAGCCCACCCCCCTCACACTTTTTAAAGTTTATCTAATGCTTTCACCCAAAACTATTTTAAAAAAATGAACGGGGGTTTTCCTAGTAAAATTTTTTGGGAATCAAAACGAAAAAGGCCCCTTCCCCACTCGGCGACCTCTATTAAGGGGTTCCCTAGGGTTAAATGGGGGTAACGCTTAGGCGCCCCCACCCCAAAAAAAAACCCCCAAATGAGGGGCACTGCCCCAGTGGCCCAACAGCCCCCAAACTCCCTGCCAGACCTACCCCCCCGGCCCGGGATGCCCACCCCACCGGGCACAGCATCACAGCAGCAATGGGGGGCCACACAGCCCAACCCCCCCAAAAGGAAAGGTAGACACTGCTTTCCCCGCTCCTTTCAGTCTACTTGCAGGGGGCCCAAGGGAAAGGGAAGCTGTGTCAATCTTTCCTTTTTTGGTGGGGTGCTGTGTGGCGGCCCCTTGTTGCCCGTGATGCTATCCTGGGGTTTGGGGGTAAAGGCCCAGAGCCAGGGGGTAGGTCTGGCCCAAAAGTGGTGCTTTTTGGGGCCCCTGGGGGTTTTGCCCCCTTGTTGTGTGGTTTTTGCGGGCGGTTTGGCCCCCATGCAGTGTTCCCCCAAATTTGCTAGGGCCCCCCTTAATAGAGGTAGCCGTGAATGGCAAGTGGGCAAAAAACGTTTTTATCAAAAGTATAAAAGAACCTCCCGTTATTTAAAAAAAAAAATTTTCGAGAAAATTTGATCAACGGGGATTTGTAAGGATTTGCGGAAACCATGTTTTCTTTTTTGCCCCTATGTTTTTTCATTGGTAAAGTTTAAAACAGCTTTTGCCCTTTCCCAAATTTTTTACAAGCTAAAAAAAAACATGAACCTGATCAAAAAAAATTTTTTGAGTATCCTTTTGAATTCAAAATTGGGAATCTTTTTCAGGACAATAGGGGGTATTGTATGAAAAATACTTAAGAGGTTTTGAGAGGGTTCATAAGGGGAAAAAATTTAAAAACTGAATAAGGGTTTACATTGTTTTGTTTCTAGAGATACCCTTCCCTTTTTGGTAAATATACTGCCCCAAAAAAGACAAAGGTGCCAAAATATGGTAATGCCCGCCCTTTTTTTTTAATGTCTGTCACTACAAACCCCTTTACTGGAAATGGAGTTTTTTTTTTAGCTTTGCCCTTTTTATTCACTATTCAATTTTTAGAGAATATGGGGGGCCCTTATATGATTTTAGAATGCCCCTGAATCTAAAGAACTTGGCTATGTGGTTTTAAAAACAGGCGCTTTTTAGTGCTAAGAAGACAAAATTTAGGCCCAGGTATACCCTTTTGAAAAATGGTTTACCTGTTTCCATATTAATGCCCCCCTGGAATTACCGTACTGAAGCTTATAAACTTTTAGGTTCGTACAGGTTTTTTAGGCCCCCCCGCCTCCCCCAACCCCCCCGAAAATTTAGGCCCAATTTTTAAAGTGCCCCTGGGGGGCTCTGAAGCGCCTGAAAATTGACGTGCGGGAGTTTTAAATCAATGCATAGGGGCTTTCCCAAAAGATTGGGCCGGGCCTTTTAAAAGATGCCAAAACTTTGGTGCCCGCCCCATTCTACATTTTCGCCCAAAGTGTTTTATGCAAATTTCAATATTGTGTTTTCAGTTTCCAAAAATCCCTTTTCTATCAGCTCTGTATTTCCCCGAAATATCCTAACAAGAGGGGCAATTTTGATTTTACCCCTTTTGGTTTCAATAATATTCTTGGGCCCAAATTTATAGTAGTGTTTTTTAAGAGTAAAGCTTTACAAAGGGGAAAAAAACTCCCCATCCAAGTCTAGATTCACATGTAATTCTTTATTTGTTGTAAAGGAATGTTTATAAAAGTCTTCTTACAAGGTAAATATATAAAGAATATAGGTGCACATAGGTATAGGTAGATTCAAGAAATCAGTTAACATAAGAGGGTATCAATCCCATCAATCATAGATACTAAAATGTCATCCTACAACATTATACAGGATAAAAAAATATACAACAGACAAACAAAACACAGTGTGGAGAGAACGGAAAAAATAGGGGAAGGAAAAAGCCCCTGCAACCACTATGAGGACTCTAATTAAAATCCCATTGGTACCACACCTTGTCCACAGCATCTTTTCACGTGTATTTTGATAAATAAAATGTACATTTTCTTGCGTTTTTGCGTTCCAAAATGCACGTCAAACACCTAAGTGTCCCATTATTTTAAATGGGAATCCATCCATTCAGGCACATGGGCTACTTGTTACATGTCATTGTATAATAATAATAATCTTTATTTATATAGCGCCAACATATTCCGCAGCACTTTACAATGTAAAGGGTATAATTACAGACAAAAGACAGACATTACACAGTGAGAGGTACTGTGTTTTCGACCAGTTCTAGGTGTGTGAACACACTTCATAGGTTTTTTGTACATGTAATTTATCAATGTTGAGTCCATAGGATTTCAAAAAGTGCTCTAAATTAGTTGGAAGTGAATGATCCATGAGCAGTGACGTAAGGATATGGCACTGAAGCCTCTAATTGCTGCAGCACTCACACAGCAACCACAGAACAAGTCAAGAGTAAGGGTGCTTTCACACGGTGCATTTTTGATGCATTTTTTGTGCAGCAATGTACAGCATTAATTGCTCTTTCTACACAAAAAATGCAACAAAAACGCCCCGTGTGAAAGCAACTAAGGGATTTCACCAGCAGCATTATTCTTAAAAAGATAGGAATTTTTCTTATTGTCTTATTACACAGCTGTAGCTTATTTTTATTTATTTTTTTAAGTATATTTTATTATTTTCCAAAATATAACATACAAGAAAATGAGCATTGAATTGCCAAGTTACACAGTGATACAGTAGCCTATTTTTATTTTTATGCTGAAATAACCATTAGCACTACTGAGTATATGAGCACCCTATATTAGCAGTGTCGGGATGTGTATATTTGGATTAAAAATACCCATTACCGATGGGGAAGATTCACATTTAATGAAAACTGTAAAGGGTGTAGTCACAGATGTCTTTTCATGCAGAAAAAAATGTTCACCCTCTATTGAAACTGGAATATTTTCGCTTCTGAGTATATTTTTGGTGGTAATGGCTCTCAATGCATATGTCATATACATAGGCTCAACAGCCTGTAAGGAAATGATTTAGATGTGAAGACTGTGAAGCATTTACAAATACTGAACACATTAGATCATATTTATGTAACGGTAACATACCATAAATACCACATTCTGTGTTATTAACAGTCCACACTTGTGAACAATGGAAAGCTTAAAGAAATGTAGACAGCCACTGTAGCTTGTCATTATTATCTGTATTTATATTAGCACCACTAAATAATAGTACAATAAAAATTCTATGATCTTGGGATGAATGGAATCTATATCAGATAATCAAATCAATTACTTGTAAAGGCAGAGAAGCTCCATAAAGGTAACCTAGAATAAATGCTTATATGTCACCGTGTGTACATATACTGAAAAGCCACACCAATAAAACCACTGACGGGTGAAGTGAATAAAACTGACACTTCTGTTACAAACACCAAGTTCAAGCTGTGAACAGTCAGTTATTCAAGTCAATGCGTTAGAAGCAGGAAAAAAGGAAAGCACGAATAACTGTGACTTTGACAAGGGCTTAATTATTTGTGATGGCTAGATGACTGGGTCAAAATGTTTCAGAATAGTAGTGTGGGCTGTTTCCACCATGCAGTGGGTGGTACTTACCAAAAGTGGTCAAAGACAGGGCAACCAGTAAAGTGGCAACAGGTTCATTGGTGCCCAAGGCTCTTACTAATAAGAGGTGGGAGGACATTTAGCCCATTTAATTTGATCCCACCACAAGAGCTGAAAACGTTGATGGCTATGGTAAAATGGTGATAGAACATCATGTCTTAAAGGGAATCTGTCGGCAATTTTTTTTTTTACTTATTAAAACAAGACCCTGATCCATATTCTTTTCTTATTAGCCATTTTTATTGTCATATTGTAAATTTCTCAGTCGCCTATATATGATTGTGGGGACAGCATTCTTGTCTAGACTGCTTTTAACAGCAGCCAGAGAGATACTTTACAGCACCTTCATGCACATAGGAGCCTGTGGACTGACTCAGTCCCATTGACTTCTATAGGAGAGCTTTTTAGGCGTTTTCTGTGACCTGGAAGAAGTCAGTGTGCAGAGAGGCGGAGCTGTGACTATCTCCTATTGTGACTGGTGGATCATGTGTTATCTATACACCTTGTGTCACCTTTCAGTTTGACCCTGCTTGTGCTGATAATAGACAGACTACTGAAAATCTTTCTCTATAGAACAGGAAGTGTCAGACTATTATTAGGCCTAGTGGTCAAAGTGAATACTGCAGGACTTAAGAATTATTACAAAATATTGAAAGTGATATGGAAAATAAAAAAAAATATATAACCAAAAATTCTTAAAAAATGTGTTTAACATAAGTCAATAAGTTATTTTTGATGTCACATTCCCTTTAATGCATTGTGGGAGACCATTCTGAATGCCCATGCTGTTAAAAATAAAAGAAAACACGGAACTCACCATTTCTTTCCACACTTTTATTTGAAGTAGTAAAAAAAAAATCAGTGATCCACGGCCATTAAAAGAGAAGAAAGCATGGAGTTATCAAAGACGACCTACAACCGTTTCATGTGTCGCTGTCGCTGATTCTTGTGATGTTAACTATTGGACTATTATCTGCTATTTTGGATGCTGAGCCCCAATACCACTACTTACATTGTATATGGAACACTACTTACTATATGAGCACCAAATATTAGCAGTGTTGATACATGTGTATCTTTGGATTTAAAAAAAAGAAAGCCCATAGTGACCCCTGTGTACCACCAAAAGCAGGTACAATGGACACATGAGTATCAGAACTGAACCATGGAACGGTTGAAGAAGATGGCTTGGTCTGATGGAGCATATTTTCTTTTACATGATATGGATGGCTGGGCGCATTTGCATCTTTCCTTGTTAATAGATGGTATCAGGCAGCATTGTTGCAAGAAGACAGTGTTATGGTCTAAGCACGGTTTTACTGTGAAACCTTTGTTCCTGGAGTTCATATGAATGTTACTTTCATGCAAACCACCTATCTAAACATTGTTTCCAACAAAATGAAACTCTTCATCAGTATTCCCTAATGACAATGGCCTTTTTTAGCGGATAAACTTGACCTTCATATTCTGAGATCTCAATCTGATGGTGCATTTTTGTGCATTCTGAGTCTTGGTGACCCCTAACACAAAACTTGCAGGGATTCGAGGATCTGCTTCTAATTTTTTTCTGCAAGATACCCCCTTTTAAAAAGGGGTCACTAGTTTTATTGAAATGTGACAAGGACAGAAGCAGCTGGATGTTTCAGGACATACTGTTCAAAAATTCCAGCCAAAAGATTGGTCGGTTTTTTCTGATACAGGGGAAAATGACCCAAAACAAAAAAAACCCAAAAAAACCCCCAGGGTTTATTAAAGAAAAGAAGGGGGAATATTCTTGAAGGTTGAGTGGGTACCTGTCCAACCAATAGAGCAGCATTTACTTTTAAGACAAACTTCGAAAGAAAAGCCCACAAACAAAAGTAGCTGAAAACTGTCATAAAGGGCTGCAAAATTTAAAAGGGAGGAAAACAGGCGGGTATACCAGGGTTCAGACTTCGGGCATATTCCCAACAAAGGGGTTTTTCTATAAAGTATTTAAATAACATTTTTTTTACAATTTTTAAAGTTGTTCAATTACTTTTGGTCCCTTTAAAAAGGGTGGCCCATTTTAAGGAGTTGAAACCCTAAACCCTTGATCCATTTTAATGTGGTCCCCCTCAATAAAAGCTGAAAGTCTGGATTTTGTCATTCATTATAGAACTATAAAAAATTTTTGGGCTCTGAATCCAAAACCTTTTTTTTGAAAAAAAATAGAAAAGGTGCAACGGGTGCGGCAGAATTTATTCAAATTCCAATTTGCCAATAGCCCCAAATACAACTAAAAAACCATCTAGGGTAAAAGGGAATATTTAAAAAAAAAGGATTTTGTTCTGGGATAATAAAAATTTTGGGGGGTTCTTAGTTTACACTTTGATCAAAACGCTTAAAAGTTTCCCCTACAGAGTTTCCAAAGCTAAAGAAATACTCGTCCTTCCTGGGGTTTGATGATCATTTTTACCTCCTGCCCTTCTTTTATTGTAAAAATTTAAACAATTACTAAAAAGCTTTTTAAATGCTCTCAGAAGGATTTATCTGATCCCCAAAAAAAGCCCTAAATTTCAGTTGTTTTATTTTTCACAAAACAAGCTTTTTTCTGCCCCCGCAGCATGGCACTGTGACCCCTGTGAAACATCATCACTGTTATTCATTGAAACTTTTGGATTGAAGTGAAACTGTTTTGGGGGAAAAAAAAAAAAAAAAAAAAAAAAACCGAGCGTGGTGTAAACAGTTTCATGATAAAAAAGAAATGAGATTGAGTGGATTTTGGTATGTGAAAAGTTTTGGAAGGCAGCTCGAAGTCAGATGTTTAGCAATTTAAAACAAACGGAAAAATTAGGGAAATGGGCCGGGAATAATAAAAAATTAAGGCAATAGAAAACAAATCAGAGTAGCCCTTCTTTTTAATTGATGTATTTTATGAATGGAAAGAAATTTTTTTAATGGAAATTTATAGGGTGAAGAACCCTCGTTGTCTTCAGGGGGGGTTTTTATTTTTGGAGGGTTTTGTGTTCTTTTTATCTGATGAAGCGAGGGACATCGCGAAACGCGTAATCGGAATTGTAAAAAAATTCATTTTATGACATCCAGGGGCTCATTGTAACGGCCTCTTTCTGGGCTTAGCTAAAACCTCCATATTAACCCTTTTGCTACGAATCTAGCAAGGTTGACCCTACCATTGTTCATTGAACAAAAGCAGGGGGAGAATTTTTTAAAGGTGGTTATGAGGGAACTGAATTAGCAGGGGGTCAAAATTATTGTATCTCCTTAGGGAAAACGAGGAACAAGCAATATATTTGGAAAATGTCTTTTTTTTTGTTTTTCCCCTAAATTAAAAGCTATTTTTTGTAGCGAGACAACCCTTTTAAGCCCCACCCCCCAAATTTTGTCAAGGGGCCCCCAATGAGTTGGTCCAAAACACAAACGTTCCTCTCATTGGAGCCTGTTCGACTTCCTTATTCGGGGAGAGTAAAAGAACCCTAACGAGCACCTGCACTGATTTAAAAACCTGTTCCACAGATTTGATAAAAAGTGTGAACTAAGAACCCCAAATTTTCATTTTTCCCCCTTTGCAGAAAATGTTTTTTTCAAATATTCCTGTGTACCTTGGATGGTTTTTTAGTTGATAGTGTGCTATTGGCAATTGACATTATATAACTATAACTTGAATATGTTTCAGTAAATGGGTACAAAAAGCAAGATTTGTGTCAGTGTCCAAATATTTTAGGACCTAACTGTATGTCAAACAAATAAAAGTAAATGATTGTTATTTACTTAAATAATGCTGTTATTTCTTTCTTGTCCCATCTCAAGTACATGATGTCCCTGGAGAACTTCACACATGAGTGGCAGGCATTAAAGATACAAGTGACTGGTTGATTAGATTCATATTATTATAGTAATAGTGATTGAGTAAAGCAAATAAACCTCTGGTCGAATACCCGTGAACTTAGAACTCAGAAGTGTGCAGGTGAGTTGTTCATAACCACAATGGCAGCACTCACAGCAACATGATTCTTATGCTTGGTATGTGAAAAAACGTAACAAGGTTGTTGCAGATTCTCAGATTTGGGGAATAACAGTTACAGGGAGAGTTTTGTCTTATTTTGTCTCATGGTTTACTTATGTCAAACAGTTATCATATAGTACACAAGAAAAATAGCGACAAGTTCTAGGAAGGACACAGTTTTCAGTAATTTTTGGATTGTGGGGGGAAAATTTCAAAGGAGCTCCACAATTAGTATGTTCAGGTTTAAGACTTCAGTAGGTGGAAATCTAATCAGATTTTCAACTCTAATGGTGCAAGGTAACATGTAAAGTAATTCCCTGAGGCCCCCCCCCGAGTTATATATTTGCTAGAGGCTGTTTGTTAATTCAGAATTTTTTATAATCTGCCACTTGTAAAATCCTTTTAATACAATATTAAATATAATTTCAATGTACTGTATGTGCAGAAACATTGCCTTTTTATTTCTGTTAGGCCCCCTTAAGGCCTATTTGCGAGGAGGCGCCGTATTCCGCGCCCGGTTTGCGTTCAATACGGCGCCCAATCCCTCGGAGTCATTATGTAATCCACTCTTCATAGGAACGTGGAAAACCGTTGCTCCCCCGCTCGGCAAATCCGCCGGGGGGGGGGAAAGTGACTGCAATTTTTTAGGGCGGACGGCCCTAAACAATGCATTGTTATGGGGCCGGGAGCGGCGCCCCCACGCGTCGGGGCCCCCCCCCCCCGTCCGCCCCGTATTCCCGGATTTGTGCGCTCAATACGGCGCCCCCAAATCCGTCGTGTTAAGCCGTGTAACAGGGGTTTGTAAACTCATGTTTCTTTGGGTATTGCCCGGCATGTTTATTTGTTTTAAATATGTGGTCTTTTGGATAAATTTTTTGAACGCAAAAACTCTTATTTATATTGGCTGTTAAAACTGTAAAACGGACATATCACTTCTTTTGTAGGGATCCGTAAAAAGAATACTGTGAGATGATCGTATTTTACTTGAAAAACAATGAAAAACGAATGGAACATTGTTTAAAAAGTTTTGTTTTGTATTTTGGTACATGATACATATCCAAATATGCATTTCACAAACACTGTGTAAACATACTCTAAAGAAAGAAAAAAAATTACATAAAAGATTTTTTTAATGGTAATAATATTCAGCTCCGTGGGGGAACATGTCAACTTTTTAACTGTCATGAGAAATAGTCATACATACTTATGTTGGTATTTAAACCAGCAAAATAACATTCATAGGTCAAAAGGGAGGAACCCAGTCCAATGTGACATCAACACATTACATAAAACACAAATACACTGATTAAAAAAACCAAAAGGCGTGATAAAAAAATATTCTATGTAACATGTACATACTAGATAGAGAAGCAAGAAAGAATTCATGTGTATATTTTTAAGAATATGGTCACTTGTGTTATTTTGCTGGATCTATGTGTGTCATATGTTATACAGTATAGTGCCCCACCTTGTTTGTATGTAATTCTAGGTGTATGTGCTTGTACTGTAACATTAACTGTCGTCACTAGAGGTCACACTTGTTGCAGCAGGCAGGAGTTTCTGAAAAGAGCTCCTGGCAGGAAATGAATCAGTCTGTGACGAATGCCACATGGCATGTAGAGGTGCCCTGTACTGGGGATGAAACCAAACTAGGTTGGGGAGATGGAGCAGTACTCAAAGGAAGGGACTGAAAAGGTGGAGCCACAGAGGAGTCTTTAAAGAATGCTGCATCTACAGAGAAAGAAAACCACGGAAAAATGGAATTAAATTTATTTTTGATCAAAGTAAAACCAATTCCCAGCAAAATGCATAGAAGCCACAATGCAATGTAGAAGAGGTTACATAAGTGCAATCAGGTCCAGACTGGTAATCTGTCCAGTTTACCAGTGGGCTAGGTCAGCGAGGGGACTGCTTGCCAGAAGCTAACTGATCTTGTAATGATTATGGAGAGTGTTGCTGAATCATTCTGCCCGATCACAGAGGGCATTATACCTCTATAAAGTTACAGCTGCACAGTTTTCTCTGTACCTCCCTGCACTCATCTCTATGATAAGTGCTGGGAGGAAACAGCAAGTAACAGTCAAAGCAATACTCAGAGAGGTGAGTGACGTCAAGACTCCAGTTATAAGGCATTTACCCCTCTATTCCTTTCCACCAGGGATATTTGCATTAAAGGGGTTGACAACCTCATTACAAAGTAATTTAAATAAAGTAAAATTTAAAAAAGTCATATAGACCTTCCACCAGTCTCTGGTTCCAGGGGTGCATCTATCCTGTCTTCTCTTTACATGCCTTCACTTTCAAATGGAGACATCACTACTGAGGCTGCTGATTGGCTGCAGCCGTCACATGCCCCAACAAACATCAACATTTGAAGTTGTTCACTTCTGAACAGTGATGTAAATTAGGCACACGTGACATCCCCATTCAGAAGTAAAGGCGTGGCAACAGAAGACTGGAGAAATAATTTACATTCAGGGGTACTGTGTATATCAGTATGTAAGGGGGTAGAGTATTTGATATAATTAATTTAAGGGGGCACAGTATGTAATATAATTAATTTTAGAGAACATGGTGTGAGATAGTAGAAATTTGCTTACCGAAATTTCTGTTTCCTGGAGTCCGTAGGCAGCACACCATTGTGATATTACTTCCCCTAGGTGCAATTAGAAGAGACAGGCTAATAAGCAGTAATTGAACTAATCAGCCACTTAAATGTTGCCTTATAAAGCCTGGCTGGAAGCACCACACACCAGTATTGTATATAGCAATGAAGAAAATCAGTTTGGGTGGGAAAACTGTGCTGCTTATGGACTCGGAAACTGAAAATTTCGGTAAGCAAATTTCTACTTTCCTCATCGTCCTACGGTAGCACACCATTGGGATTAAAAAGCAATCTTAAGAGGGTAGGCCCTACGCAGTTTCGTATTGATTCGCCAAAAGTTGATTCTGCCGAGAGAATGTCCAATCTGTAGTGTTTTACAAACATTGATGTGAAGACCATGTTGCAACCTTAAAAGTTCTACCCAGGACGCCACAGTGGATCTGGTGGAATGAGCTCGGAGATGACGAGGTGAATCATGACCCAGAATACTATAACATTCTTTTATGACCTCTTTAATCCAGCGGGCCGGAGTAGTCTTGCTGGCTTTGTGACCTTTTCTATTGCCATGAAATTGTAGGAACAATGCTTCATCAACTGAATGGTTAAGTAGTTTGCAGATTAAGATTAAGAGTAACTTGCAGATTAATTAAGTATAGCTCTTCTTACATTCAGTGTATGCAACATCTGTTGTATTTCGACCACCAGATGAACACTAGGAGAACAATCTCTTGGTTAATGTCAGATGTTGTAGTCACTTTTGGAAGAAAACCTGGCATAGTGCACAGAATAAGACAATTCTGCTGGTCTTTCAGATATGACTCTCTACAGGAGAGAGTTTGTAGTTCCCCTAACGTTTTTGCTGAAGTAATGGGCACTAAGAGAAGTGTTTTAAGTGAAACACATTTGAGACTAGACTCCAGCATGGGCTCAAAGGGAGGACCGGTTAAGTCCTGTGATGATATGGAATTATGCACCACCGGTTTAAGATTTCTAATTGCTTTGAAGAATCTTCTGATCAAAGATTGGTTTGAGAATCTTGATTCCAGTTGAGGATTAATTGCTGTGAAGTGGACTTTGAATGTATTGTATTTGAAGCCCTTATTAAAGGTTTCCTGAAGAAACTGTAGTATAGAAGACAGTTAGTGAAAACTTCTTCTAAGGAACACCAGCCTTTGTATATTCTCTAAATCCTGTTATAAACAGATATAGTTGTAGGTCTTCTGGCAGCCAGAAGCGTTTTAACTACTTCTTCTGAGAGACCAGATTGTTTTAAGTTTTCCCTCTCAGCCCCCAAGCCGCCAGATGGATTTTGTGCACTTTCGAATAGAACATGTCATTCTGAGATAGTAGGTCCTGCTGAGCTGGTAGTTTCCAGAATCTGCCTCTCGATAGTGATAATATGAGAACCCGGCGAGGCCAAAAGGGAATATTCACTATGACCTCTGCTTGTTTGTTCAGAATCTTACTAGGAACTCTTGGAATCAGAGGAAGAGGAGGAAATACATAAATTAATTTCTTTCTCCAACTGATTGACAACCCACCTATTGCTACAGGAGATCCCTGTACTGAGAGGGAACAAAAGTGTTTTGTTTTTGCATTGTCTAGAGCACTGGTGTCAAACTGCGGCCTATAACAGGGGCTGTGGGGTTATAGTTTC
>JAODAL010077334.1:0-13306 GCA_025379985.1 Phyllomedusa bahiana | reverse complement strand
ACCAAAAGAAAAAATAAAACAGTTTCCCCTTTCACCCCCCCAGGGTTTTAAACTCCCCCAAAGGACTAGGAATTGATAGTTTTCAACAAACTATCTACAAGTGGTTTTTTGGGCCCCCAATCTGAGATTAACGAGCGCAAAAAAAACTTTTAAAAAAGTTACAGGGGATGAGAAATGGTTTTTTTTGAGCAATGAAAAACGAGTAAGTTGCTAGAAAATTTTTCTATCAAAAATTGTGGTACAAGGGGGCTATTGAAAAAAACTAGTGCCGCACACGGGAAATTTAAAGCTTTTTTAAAAGTTAAAAACGGATAAAAAAACTTGGTTTTTGCACAATGAAATCCCAACAGTAATTTACAAAAAATTCGTATTCAAATTTAATTTGCAAAGGTGGCTCTTGAACAAAACGGGGCCGCACCAAAGTAAAAAAAAACACCTTTTTAAAAATGTAGATAATAAATGGTGGTTTTGCACCAATGAAATAACCTGCAATTACTAGCAAATTTCGGTAGGGGGGAATATAAGTACAAAAAATGGGTCTTTAAAAATATGGGTGCCCCAAAAAGTGAAAAAAGAAATTTAAATTGTGATTGATAATAAAAGGGGGTTTTTTGCACCTGGGAGTACCCCTGGGGATAAAAAAAATTCTGTTCCAAATTGAAAAGTACAAAGGGGGTCTTTGAACAAAAATGAGCGGCCACAGGGGAAAACACGTAATTAATTTTGGGTACGAAATAATAGGGAAAGGCCCCCGGTAGGGGGCCAAAAACAGACCAGACGGTGGGCCCCTGAAAAATGGTCCCAACCCCTGCCCCTGCCTTTTGGGTGCCCAACCAAAGAAGACTGAGCACATATGAATAGGGTAAAACACAAGACGCAAAAAAAACAATACAAACAAAATTGGGAACTTAAGCAAGCCAAGGGTAACTATCGGAACGCGGGTAAAAAGTCAGAAGCAGAAGAATAAAACGTGATAAAAGCAAAGTAAGGTAACCAGGGAGGCACGAAAGAGTAGGAAAAGCAACAGACAGAAAAGGACCAGTAAACCAGCAAAAAAGGGGGGGGACAGAAGAGCCCTTACTTACTTCCAGGAAAAAACTAAGGAAAAGGCAATGGGAGGAAGAAACAGAAAGCCAGTGGAAGGTGGGTTGTCAATTTCCCCAAATAAAAGGACCCAGGTTTTAACCCCGTGGAGTGCTGGAAGTTTCGGCCAGGGTCGGGCCGGGGAACAATCAAGATAGAGGGAAAAAAAACCCAGCCCCCAAACAAGTAAACAAAATGTAAACCTAAGTCAAAAAACCAGGGTTTTACGTGGGCAACGCCGTGGGGGCGACCAAAAATCAAAGTGGGGTTCTTTCTGGCTTCATGACATACCCCCCATTTATGAGGGGCCCCGGACCCTCAAAACAACCCTTATTTTAAACAGAAATGGACCTGGTGAACTTTTTTCCTTTTCCAGTTTGGGGGGGAAATTTTTTGGGGTAGATTGAGATCGGGGCGAACAAAAATTTGGTCTGGTTCGGCGGTTTTTACTGGGTTTTTTTTGATTTTTAGTTGGGCCCCTTTTTTAGAGTCTTATGACCCACCCCGGGGGGATTGCACTTCGTTTAAAGGCGGTTTTTTTTTAGTTTTTTCACCTGCACTGGAGAATACCTGAGGGGAAAATTCATCCTCACAAAAAAGGGGAAAAGTCAGAAAAGAAGAATATGCTGAGCGGAGGAAAGAGAACGGATTGAAATCAGGTTGCAACATGCTTTACCGGAGAAGGATTTTACGGGTTCCTCAATATACTGTGCAAAGATTCTCGTTCCGGGGCGGGGAAAAGTTAGCTTTCACCCAGGAAGAGGCTGGGGCCATCATGGGGGCCGGTGTGGGGGAAGTTATCGCAACTCCCCCCCGACATATTTGAATTCGAATTAAAATTTGGCATTCATGAGCATTAATACAGCACACAAAAAGGGGACGGACCCCCATAAAATGAGAAACAACGAGTCACCCCATTTGATAAAATCAGGGGGCCCTCCAGTCGAAAACAGGTTTTATGGAGGCGGGGAAAAGGTAACCCAAGAAAAACCCTTGCAGCGATTTCCCATGACAAAAAACAAATCTTTTCTGTATCGAACCCCCCAACATTAAAAGTGACCTCTGGGGTAAAAAAATTTTATTTTTTGGTTAGGGATTTAAAACTAAACCTGAAACCCAAAAGGGAGAACCAGGGGAAAACAATTTTCCAAACCCAAGGCTTGCAAAAAACCTAGAAAAACTGGCGCACCCAATCAATATGGAAAATTACGGGAAAGTCTTGGAATAAAAAACCAAGGTACGGGTAAAAAAAAAATTTTATTTAATTGGGAAAGGTACCTGACTCTGATTACCTTCCTGGAAATCGCCCCGCGTTTGATATTACCTTGGGGTTTATTTTTTTTGGGGTCTAATTGGGGGCAGTCTCTCAGGAAAAAGGTCGGTTTTCCCCCAAAAAAGGGGGACAAACGTTCTTAATGGGGTTTCCCCCCCCCTTGGGGGCAGATGCGAAACCCAAAAACCATGGGTTTTTTTCCAGAAAAACTGGGGGGAAAATGGTGCGAAGGTGGAAAAGGGATTTTTTAAAGGGTAGAAGGAGGTTGTATGGGAAAGTCTGCCCCGAGCTGAACAGTCGACCCCCCCCTTTTTTTTCCCCGGTCTCTCCCTTTAAACTTCTGTCAAAAAAGAAACAGCCCGAGTCATAAAAATCACTCAGCTCCGGGAGTTGGGTACTGACCATAGCACTTTTACCGCATCCCCCCCGCCCTTTTTGAAAAGGGTCTTCAGATTTTGGGCCGACCACCCATCAACGTGCCCCTTGGCGGAAAAGGAAAGTAATCTTCACTGAGCGGTGGCCCCGCTGAATAGATAGCAAATGGGCCTCGGCCCCCTGCCCCCCGGTTGGGGGTTTTATAACCCGAATAAAGCTAAAAAAATTTGGTCCACTGATCTCCCCTCAGGGGCTTCAGAAGGTTTAAAACAATGCCCCAATTGAGGGGGGCCTGGAGGAGAACACAACAACTGCCCTCTTTCAGCCTCAGTGGGAAAAAAATTGAAGCGAAAAAATAAAATACAAGTTTCCTGAGGGCGGAAAACCCGTCGGTTTTCCTCAAGCGGTAAAGGTAGAAGCATCTTAGATTTAAAAACGGCATTAGGACAAAAAAACATAGGGGATTAGGGCACAGGGGGGGGAAAAATCCCGGGTCCGGGTTAGTTATGGTATCCCGCCTGCGAAAGGGTTGATTAAAAGCCCCCCCCATGCCTGAAGCTGAGTTGCCAATGTCCCAAACGATCAGGACCGAAGGCCGGGACTCATATTGAATGCCGGGAGAGTTGACTTGGGTATGGGCTGGGTTTTTTTTGTAAGGGAAAACCGTCAGGGGGGGCCACGAACAGACACAGACGTGTGAGGCCCACACGGTCCCCAACCCTGTCCCTGCCTTTTGGGGTGCCCAAATCCTTAAATGGCCCCCCCAACCAGAAGATGGCACATATGAATAGGGTGAAAAAAACCCAAGACGCAGACAAAAATACAAACACAATAGGGAAACGTCAAACAAGCCAATGGGGTTCTAGGGGGAAGCGGCAAAGTAGAAAGGCAGAAAAAAAAGTGATCCAAACAAAGTAGGTAACCAGGAGGGCCGAAAAAGGGGGTAAGCAACAACAGAAAAAGGGAAATTAACCAGCAAAGAGAGGAGACAAAGGCCCTTAAAAACCTTCCAGGGAATAAGGACAAAGGGGCAACGGGGGAAAAAAAAGACCAGTGGAAGGGAGAGCTTCAATTTACCAGATCAAGGAGCCGGGTTAACCCCTGGGGGTGCTGGAAAATTCCTGGCCTAGGGGTCGGCCCCGGAAACAATCAAGATAGCAGGGAAGAAAACCCAGTTTAACTATGAACCAAATGTAAACCTAAGTCAAAAACCACGGCTTCGTCCAAGGCCCGGGGGGCCGGCGACCCGAAAATCAAAGCTGGGGGTTTTTCTGGGATGATCATGACAAATAGGTGGTTTTTTTCACTTGAAATACAACCCCTTTTTAAAATTACTGCAAAAATTTTTTATGGTAAATAAATATAGATGGGCTTTTCCCAAAAACTGGGCTGCCCAAAGTGAAAAAAACGTTTAAAAAAGTTACGATAATAATAGGGGGGTTTTTTCCCTATGAAATACCCTGCGGGGACTAAAAAAGTTCTGTATCCTATTTTAAGGGCAAAATGGGTCTTTGAACAAAACTGAGCTGCGCCAAAGTGAAAAACAGTAATTAAATTTTTGTACTGTAAAATAGGTGGTTTTTTGCACCCATGAAAAAGAATCCAATTACGCAAATTGCGTTGGGAATCTTGTGCAAGATGGGTTTTTAACAAAAAAGGCCTCGCCAAAATGAACAAAACCCATTAATTGTGTACGGATATCAACGTGGGTTTTTTCACCCAAAATACACCTGCGGTGACTAGAAAAAATTCTGTATTCTTGTAAGTAAAAGTGGGTCTTTGAAAAAAAGGGCTGCGCAAAGTAAAAACACGTAATTAAAATTTTGTACTGATTAAAAGGGGTTTTTTCACCTATGAAATACAACCCAATTACTAGCAAATTTCTGTATGGAATATAAATAAAGAGGGTTTTCAACAAACTGGGCTGCGCCAAAAAAAGAAAAAAAAACCGTAATTTAAATTTTGTATAAATAATAGGGGGTTTTTTTTTACCTATGAAATAACCTGCGGGACAGAAAAATTCTGGGGTCCTTTTGTAAGTCAAAGTGGGTCTTTGAACAAAAAAGAGCTGCGCCAAAGTGAAAAACCTAATTAAAATTTTGTCTATAATAAAAAGGTGGTTTTTGCACCTATAAATAAAACCAATTACTAGCAAATTTCTTTGGTAATTCTTCAAGAGGGGCTTTTTTAAAAAAAAATGGTGGCAAAGGAACAAACCCAAATAAATTGGTACGGTAATAAAAGGGTTTTGCATATAAATACCCGGGTGATAGAAAAATTTTGTTCCCATTGTAATACAAATGGGTCTTTAAAAAAAACTGGGGTGCGCCAAAAAGGAAAAAACGTAATTTAAAATTTTTTACTGAAATAATAGGGGGGTTTTGCACCATAAAAAACCCTACGAAAATTTTGTATAATTTAAAAAAAAAAGTGGTCTTTAAAAAACTGGGGCCCCAAAGGAAAAAAAAAAATAAAAATTAAAAACTTTTTGTACAGACAATAAAAGGGGATTTTTGCCCCTATCAAATACCCTTCATTATAGAAAGATCTGATCCTAAATGTAAGGGCACAAAATCAATTTAAATTTTCAAACAAAAAGGGCCCAAAAAAACGTTTAAAAAAGCCATTTCAATGCGGGTCAAAGCGGTGGGGGGCTGCAACAATATACCCCCCCCCTTTCAAAAGTGCCACCCTGTCTGCACCCCGGGGCGGTACGTAGATGCTTTTTAAAAAATTCTAGCCCTAAGTAACTAAAACTGAAATTCTCTAATCTACCTATGTTCTAATTTCACAGCTAAAAGAAATAGTTGTCTGTGTGAACAAAGAGAACTGTTTCGCTGAGCTATATTGAGAGAGACCTAGCACACGTCCTGCTCTTATGAGACACAGATACACACTGATGCTGAACAGGAAGGGCTGTTCTATGTAAAACGAGGTCATGTCATTTTTCCAGCCAATCACAACCATACACATCCCAGTCATGACTGTCGCAAAACCAGTTTCACCCTGCTCTATTCTCTAAGCTGATTTGCTGGCCGCCAAAATGACAGGAAAGGCAAAATGGCCGATATTAATAGATTATGCGCAGATTTTCACCTAAATATTGCGTGATCGAAAAATTCCGATAAAACATAAAAACCTTTGCCGATTTCAACCGATTGCGCTCAACACTAATTATCAATAAATATTGGAAAAGGAGAAAAAGTGCTGCCCAAAAGCTAAAGAAATAAATGCATAGTGATCCCCAAAGCGTGTTTTGCAGTAGGTTATGGCTGCAAGTTCATATCAAAAAGTCCCTTAATGATGAAAAAAAAAAAAAAACTACACGTATTATTAGGTATCCACATGACAGTAATAACCTGTAGAATTTAGTGTGAAATATGAATGGTTTGTAAAAAAAATTGTAAAAATTTAAAAAAATAAATTCTGCAGTAATTTTTATGTAAACTCAAACTATGCCACCTAAAAGTACAACTTCTACCATATAAAACAAGTCCTCGAACAACTGCATCCTTGAAAAAATAAAAAAGGGAGGAAAAAAATAAAAAAGAAAACTGCTACTTATTAAGGACTTTTCAGGTCTGGGGTTTAAGCAGTTAATGTCAAGAACATATTCATGTACTTGTATCGTAACTTTACCTGAAATCAAACCAACATAAATTTAATTACAGGGACAGAAAGCCCCCAAATACATAACTTCTTTGGGCAGGGGGGGAGGGGTTTTCCCCGCCAGAGAACCTGTTTTTCGTATTATTGGTTTAAAAAGGGTGATCTATGAGTGTAGGAGAAAAAGTGAAGTGGTGGAAAAAACAGAGCAAGAGATGCAAGTGTTCCATATTCCCCTGCTTACTTAAAGCCACATTCCAACAAAAGGGGTGAAATAATAAAATTCCACTAATACGGAAGCATTTTAAAGATTCACATCCCTGACAATTTTTTATTATATCCCGTTTTAAAAGACACTCATGATTAATAAAGAAGGGTATCTTAATCCATTGTTAAACCGGAGGGCGGGATAAAAGGGGGTTTAAAGGAGGGGACCCAATCTCCCTCCCCCCCCTCCCCCAAAAAAGATTCTAGGAGGGGGTTTGTACCGTCTTCCTTTAAAGACCCCCCAAAAAAATTAAATTTTTTAAGTAAACATTTATTGTAAAAAACCCCCCAAAAAATTTTTAAAACAAAAAGAAAAATGCAAAATTTTTAAAAAACCCAAAAATTTAAGTTTTGGGGAGGGTACGCCGTTTAATCCAGTCCGTGGCCCCCCACCCAAAGCAGGGGGGCGAAAAGCCCCCGACAAACCCAGCTGGGGGAGGTAGCCCCCGCGGATTTGGGGATAGCTCCTCCCCTTCCTCAGCGCGGGCCACATGTATTTGGGGAAAAAAGTTTTAAAAACCCAAAAGAAATGAACGCGCAGATACTGGAAATAGAGAAAAATCTAAAGTTAGACTTTTGTTTAAAAAAACCCCCTTTGGGCAAAGATCCAAAGTGACTATCCAAAAGCTCTCATCTAAGCAACTTTGTTTTTTTCCCGGGGAGAATCTTTACACTGACTTTTCAAGGGTGCACCACCCAAAAATCGGGCAAACTTGTCCCATCTTGCAAAGTGGCCGCCCCGATGTTTCACCCAAAAGTTTTTTTGTTTTCATCCCTAGGGTGGTAAATTTTCATGTAACTTTGAAATTGTTTTTTTAAAAATTTAACCTTTTTGATGGGTCTGGGTTTTGGCCCAGTGATTGCCCCACGGGCATTTGAGCATATAAATTACACCCGACTGTACACGTATGGAATCCCCTAATTCTTATTGTATGTCCCCTTTGTAGGGGGACAAATGTTTTACCCCCGATAAGGAAAACATTTGTCACCGCAAGCAAGCGAAGGTACCAGATCTTGTACTATTAAATGTCTTCTGTATTTTATCTTTTTTGGTTTTTAAGTCCGAGGATACTAATTGTTGGCCTATGGTTCTGCCTTTCTGGTACACCCAGAGGGGAGGACTCTTAAATAAATGGCCATATTTGTTGTCACTTCGCAGTATCTTCCAATGTTTTAATATTGTTTGCCTAATTAGCCCTGCATGACCATCGTACACCGATGTATATAGAAATTGCTGTTCTTTTTGATTTTTTAGGTTTTTTAGCCAATAGATTGTCCCTACTTAGCGAGGAGACCTCAACGCCCACACGTCTAATTTCCTCTTCATTGTATCCTCTATCCACGAATTTTTTGATAATATCCTCCATATTGGCTAGATATCCAGCATCGTCGGAACAAATCCGACGTGCTCTAATGAATTGTGTTTTCCCTATCCCTTTAAAGGTATGGGGAGCATGCTGGCTAGTTCGTAGCAAGATATTATTGCGATCGGTGGTCTTAGTATAAAGGGAAGTATATAATCCAGCACCTTGTTTCTCAACCCAAACATCCAGGTATGCTATAGCCTTCAAATCCTTGGTAAGGGTAAATTGGATCAGAGGGTGGACATTGTTCAGATACGTGGTGAACTCCCCCAGCCGTGATTCAGAACCTGACCACAGCATGAAGATATCGTCCACGTATCTGAACCATGTAACAATATTATCTTTAAATTCTGATTGAAATAGCGATTGTTTCTCAAAATGCCTCATTTGGCGTAACATTGGCGGAACTTGGAGCCACAGGGGACCCCATCGAGGTCCCCTGTAGCTGTAGGTACAAACGGTCGCCAAAACGAAAGAAATTTTTTGTAAGGACTATGTCCAACACCTGTAACAGAAAACCAATTTCTGAATTAGATATGTTTGGATCCTGACACAGCGTTTCTCTAACAGCCATTATACCTGCCTCAGTAGGGATATTGGTAAAAAGGGATTTAATATCCAGTGTACATAGCCACGTGACTTCTGTACAATCTATCTCTTTTATTAATCTCAAGAATTGACCTGTATCTTGGAGGATGTATTGTTCCCTTTTAACAGCAGGTTGTAGGTACATGTCCACAAACGCGGCTAAAGGCTCAAGAAGTGATTCAACCCCGGATACTATGGGGCGCCCGGGGGGGACTCTCCATCGACTTATGAATTTTTGGAACCATACATAGGATTGGAATACAGGAATTTTCTTTAGTTAGAATTTTTCTAGTTTGTTCGGTTATATTATTTTGCTCAACCGCTTCTTGTAATATATTGTGCATAATAATGGTTAACTCATGAGTAGGGTCTTCCTTTAACTCTCTATACACCTGCGTATCCTGTAGTTGGGAGAGTGCCTCATGTAGGTATGGCCCCACGTGCATTACCACAGAGGCACCCCCCTTGTCCGCCTTTTTAATGACAATAGATTGATCATTTTTCAGTTGTTTTAGGGCGATCTTCTCTTGTCTAGTTAGATTATTCTTCTTATGCTTATGTTTAATTTTCCACTGTTCGGTAACCTCTCTTACTACCATTTGTTGGAATACATCAAGTGACGGATTACTAATCATAGGGTCAAACTCGCTATGTGTTTTTAGTTTTTTTGAGACTTTTTTACCCGTGTCCGACCAAGCTCCCTGCTCAGTATGGACCGTAGAAAAATGCATTTTTAAACGTATGCTCCGACAAAATTTATAAAATCAACATTGAAATCAAACAATCCAATGTCTTGATTTGGAACAAAATTCAACCCTTTATCAATAACAGCTTGTTGTGTGGGAGTCAGTTCTTTAGAAGAGATGTTCACTGCTAATATAGGTCGTTTTTCTTTCTGGTCCTTGCACTTTTTTTCGGGATTGCTCCTTATGCTTGCTCTCCACGATTTTGAGGCATTTTGTCTCTCTCTCCTGTTGCTGTTTCGTCCAAAAAATTATTTTGTTTGGCTTGCATAGCCTGTCCATCGTTCCTTCGCATATTCCCATCTTGTGCCCAAGTCACCCGTCCAAGGATCCGGCCCAGTTTGCGTCTTTTGGGGTTTTTTAAAACATCCCTCAGGTTTCCCCTTTTCCCTCGCCCACGTTTCACTTTTTGGGCCGCATAGTCCCGTGGTCCCTTTCATATTTTTTAACTTTTTTTTGCAGCATTACCCCTTTTGAGTTTGTCGATGTTCCCCTTAATTCTTTTTTAAATACAAAAATTTTCACCAGGATACATTTCTCTTAATCTCCACATCTGCTGCTTTAATGTCATCTTGTGTCTGTTTAATTGCCAGCTGTAAATGTTTTAGGGATAAATACATTAATTCCATCAAGTATTTGTTGCTTATTGCAAACCATTTCTCCTTGTATTTAGCATCATCTGGTACAGAAAGGGTTTTAAATTGTGCGGAACCTCCGGTATTCGTGCGCTTTTAATATTCACCAGGCCGTCGTGGGAGGTTAAACTGGGGCCCCCCTTCCCGCTTTTCCTAGCGGAATTAACTGGTTTCTCATCCTTGTTACCACTCCATGTAAGTCCAGCAGTCTCGACTTGTTGCAGTATCTGTGCCTTTCGTTCTAAAACCGAAATCTCAGCCGGGTTTTGCTTTTTTCTGCAATGTTTCATAGACATAATTGATGCGATGAAGCAATATAACGGGATGGGAAAAACGTTCATTAATCCAATGTCGCCCAAAAATTTTCCCGTAGTTTTTGCTGGGTATATTAGCACGGTTTTAAAAGGGTGGGACCCCAACCCACAAATATAACAAATATTGAATAAAACCCCTACGTAAAATACTTTTCTTTAATAGCTTCATTAAAATATAAGACATTTTCCCTACTTTCAAGAATGTCCCCAAATTGAAAATGCAAAAAAAAATATAGCATTAAGTTGCAGCGGGTACGCCGTTCAAAACCGTCCGTGGGGGGCCCCTCACGATGCAGGGGAGGAAGAACGCCCACAACCGAGCTTTGCGTCCCCGCGGAGTTTTGGGGGGTACCCCCCCCTTTTCCCCAAGCGCGCGGGGTCCAGGTATTGGGCACTCTTTAAATACGGAGAGGAAAACGTTAAAAAAAAAAAACCAAAAAATAACGCTCAAGATATGGTAACTAGAGGAAATCTCTAAAGTTGAGACTTTCGTTTAACCCCTTCGGAGTCAAGACTCCAAAGTGACTATCTAGAAAGTCTCTCGTCTAAGCAACTTTGTTGTTATCTGGGTAAAATCTTCACAGCTGACTTTTTCAGGGATGCACCACCGCAACTCGGACAAACTGTGTCCCATCGTTGCAAAGTGGCGCGCCACCGATGTTTCACCAAATGTTTTTTTGTTTTCGTCCCTAGGTGGTAAGTTTTCATGTAACTGTTGAAATTGTTCCAAGTTACGCCAATGTGTATATGAGGCATTTTGAGAAACAATCAGTGTTTCAATCAGAATTTAAAGATAATATTGTTACATGGTTCAGATACGTGGACGATATCTTCATGCTGTGGTCAGGTTCTGAATCACGGCTGGGGGAGTTCACCACGTATCTGAACAATGTCCACCCTCTGATCCAATTTACCCTTACCAAAGATTTGAAGGCTATAGCATACCTGGACGTGTGGGTTGAAAAACAAGGTACTGGATTATATACTTCTCTTATACTAAGACCACCGATCGCAATAATATCTTGCTACGAACTAGCCAGCATGCTCCCCATACCTTTAAAGGAATAGCTAAAGTACAATTCATTAGAGCACGCCGGATTTGTTTCGACGATGCTGGATATCTAGCCAATATGGAGGATATTATCAAGAAATTTGTGGATAGAGGATATAATGAATATGAAATTAGACGTTTGGGTGTTGAGGTCTCCTTGTTAAGTAGGGACAATCTATTGGCTAAAAAACTAGAAAAAAAAAAGAACAGCAATTTCTATATACATTGGTGTATGATGGCCATGCAGGGTTAATTAGGCAAACAATACTAAAATATTGGAAGATTCTGCACAGTGACAATAAGTATGGCCACCTATTTAAGAGTCCACCTCGCTGGGTGTACCAGAAAGGTAGAACCATAGGCCAACAATTAGTATCCTCGGATCTAAAAAACCAAAAAAGACAAAGCACAGAAGAGATTCAGTAGTACACGATCTGGCACCTTTGCCTGTTTGCGGTGCCAAAATTGCTCCTCCATTATCAAGGGGGAACATATTTGCCATCCTACCAAGGGACATACAATAAGAATTAGGGGATTCCATACGTGTGATAGTCAGGGTGTAATTTATATGCTCAAATGCCCGTGTGGGCAAGTCTACGTGGGCCAAACAGCCAGACTGGTCAAAGTCAGGTTAAATTAACACCGATCCGCAATTCGTAATTTTAAAAAACAATTTCGACAGTTACATGAAAACTTACCACCTAGGAACGAAAACAAAAAAACATTTGGTGAAACATCGGTGGCGCGCCACTTTGCAATGATGGGACATAGTTTGTCCGAATTGCGGTGGTGCATCCTAGAAAAAGTCAGCTGTGAAGATTCTACCCAGATAACAACTTAGACGAGAGACTTTCTGGATAGTCACTTTGGAGTCTTTGACTCCGAAGGGGTTAAACGAAAGTCTCAACTTTAGAGTTTTCCTTTAGTTACCAGTATCGTGACACGTTGCATTTCTATTGGTTTTTAACTGTTTTCATCTCTGTACTTAAAGGGGTTGTCTCGCTACAATGATTGGGTTTTAATTTAAAGATCTTTAAAAAACAAGCAGCTTTGCAATATATGTTCATTACAAATGTCCTACTGATTTTGAGCTAGCCCTGTTAGTATTACTACATCAGCTTCTCAAATCTCTATAGCAGCCGACCTGTTGATCCTTATCTTACTGGCTGTCAGGTCTGAATGACTCATCACCTTTGAAGACAGGTCGGAGCAGAGAGCCCCTCCCGCACAGAATGCCTTTTGGAGGGGGAGAAGGAATCTGGCGTCCCGTGTCCCTGGATTAAAACCCTGTGTGTGCCCGCTTCCTCCCCGCTCTCTACACAGATAGATGTGACAGCAGTGACCCTGTCTGTTTTCTATAAATTCATGATATGTCTTTGGAACTGTGACTATACTAAAACTATACAGATCAGGGGGCATGTGAATACTTTATGTTCTCCTGTATTAGGGACACATCCTGAGTATAGTAACACTGCCCTTGTTGTTGCTGGAGATGTGGGGACTTGTAAACTAAGCAGGGGATATAAGGAACACTTGCATCCTCTCTGCTCTATTAGCACACCACTTCACACTAAAAGATCAGTCCCCCTCCCGCAACAGACCTAGGCAGACACACACAGGGTGAAACTCTGAGAGCAAACCCCCTCCCACCCCCTGTATAGAAGTTACGTAGCTGCCTGTGTGCTGATGGGAGGGGGAGAGGGAGCAGAACAGACAGACCAAGAAAGCACGCCCCTCAGTTCAACTTACCAGGCTCACTGACAGGCTGAAAGCTCGTAATGAGACCACTCCTTTAAGAGTGACCAATACCTGTGAGCCGTGCGCTAGAGGAAGGGGAGGAGCTATCCCCGAAACGTCCGCGAGGGTACCTGCCCAGCTCGGTTTTCGGCTCTCCCCTTTTTCTCACCCCACGTGAACGGGGCCACGGACGGGTTGAACGCGTACCCCGCCGCAACTTAATGCGAGTATACATTTGTGCTTTTCAATATAACATTCGTGAAGTAAAGG
>JAODAL010077333.1:0-13306 GCA_025379985.1 Phyllomedusa bahiana | reverse complement strand
TATTTTTTCACTCTATGTTAATATAACTAAAAAATAGGCAAACATAACCTTATTGCATTAAACTTGGTATTTTTCCTTTTTTCTTCATCCATTTTATAGTTTTTTTTCTAGATTCCCCTTCCTTTGTGTAATTGATTTTTACAGAACAGTGGTATGCTTTTTTTGGGCCCTGTGCCCATTTCTTGTACCAATTAAAAAGAACCATAACATTTTAAACTGACCAGAATTCTAATATGCTGTAGCAGAACAATATAGTATTTTCTAGCTCATATTTTATTAACTATTCCTCAGTACCAGCATAAAAAACAATTATATTTTTAGGTGTTCAATGCAAAACCATTTGCTATCAAAGGACCTACTTTCCAAGTCATGAGAAAACATAGCTCAGACCTCTCATTCTACGCAAAGTTCAATATTTATGGCATAAAGAGGAAAACTTGTATGTAAATATTGCAACTATTGTTATTTTGGTGATAAGGATATAATGCCTTTAAACTCAAATTAATTTTAATTTATAATTAATGCACAGATGATTTTCTTTTTGGAAATGTCATTTCTCCTCGAAGACTAACTGACCTTTGAAGAGGAAATCCCAAGTGAAAAATATTTTAACGTGTCATTTTTAAAGATATACCAAATGTGAAATGCATATAACAAACTACACAGAATCAAGGGAGCTATAAATACAATTTAGTGCAGAAACGATTATTGAACATAGTTATACGGTTTAAAATTTTTTTTTACTAGTTTTTTTAAATTTTTTATGTACATTTTAATAGAAATATTTTTTACATTTTTCTTTCATAGTTACTAATTATTTTAATATAATTTTACAAACAACAGACTAATTTTTCCCAATATGCAGGAGGGACTTGATTTATCTGATTTTGTTCAGGAGTGTACAGTGGTCTCAGCTGCCACCAGGCCTTAAAGTCAAGAGCCCCACTGACCTTTGCGTCATATATGTAAGTGGTAATAATGTACTTACTGGAGTATGTATAGTTTCTCTTACGTAAGAATTCACAGGCAGCAGTCACAACAGTCATTCCTCCATTTATTTAGCCTCACTTAAAGTAAATCAAAATTCCTTAGTTACAATTAGCATGATGACATGATGGGCATTGTTTATACAACATTCTGGCATTGAATGTTCAGTTTCAGCAGGCGCAGGAACAGTGAAGAAAACAAAAAAAAGCAAAAACTGAAAGAAATGGGGGTTTGGTAGGGGACCGAATATTTTTAGGGTTTTGATCGGGGCCCTAAATTTAAATCGCTCTCGAATAGAATTTTGAGTTAGGTTTCGAGGTCTAAATAAATTTTGGGATCATGTGATCATGTTTGGGGCTCTTCTTTGGTCTGATCTAGAGTTTGAATTGATTTTGCAGTTTGAACTGGGGCCTGAATTAATGCTTGCATCTTATCTAGGGCTGAATTCATTTGTTGGTAATGTAAGGTCTAAGAGAACATGATGTAAGAATTTTGCCCAAAAACCTGAAGAATGTGCTTTAAACACCCTCTTTTGGTCATATAGAGTATTGTTTGGGGCTAGTTTTGGGGGCTACTAAGAATTATCTTTGGACGATTACGAGAGGAATTTCTTTTTTAGGCAAATTTTTTAAAATTTTTTTTAAAAAGAAGGTTTTTTTCCCTTTTTTGGGAAAGGGGGAGTTTTGGGGGGGGGCATTAGGGAGGGATTCGGGGGCCATCTGCCCAAGGGGTACGAAGAAAAAATTGAGGGTTACCATGGGCTTTTAAAAACCTCCCCCTCATTTTTCTGAATGCATGGATTTGGAATAAGTAATCCTCTTTGCCCTTTCTGAAAAAGGGCTCAAACTGAATGTGAAAATTTTTTTTTTCCCTTTATCACACTCCCCTTTTTCCCACATTTTTAGACGTTATTTATAGAAGTAAACCCTTTCTGATGACAATTATTAAAAATGAGCCATTATTTCCATGTTATCATTATATCTATCTTTAGACAAATGGTATTTTAAAGTTAAATTAAAGGTTTTTAAATTTTGGGCTCAATTTATTTTTTTTTTGACTAAATTAAAAAAGGTGGCCCTTTTTTTTGGGTTAAAAATTTTTCTTCAGTGAATGATGAGCAGGGGTCCCAGTGGTTGTACTCCCAAGACATTATTTATTATCTTTTTGCTCTTAAGTTGGTTTGGAGAGATGCAGCTGCACCTTGGGAAAAAAAGTGCTAGGCAACCAAACCGCCCCAAAAAAACTACATAGTACTAAACTAATCTTTTTTTTACTTGCGTCAATGGTTGCCCCGAGCAACTCTACTGTCTATCATGTATTTGTGTATCTCCATATTTGATCTAAATGTCTCGTGGGAACAACTTTGGTGTTTGACCCAAATCATATGCCCAAAAATTGCAGTGTTGAGCTGCTGACTGTGCAGCCATAAAATAAATGGGCATGTTGCAATGTGATAGAATTCTATTTGATTTACTGTGAAGCAGATATAATAACAATGGAAACTAGTCCTATGGACTATAGAAACTCTGGTGAACCCCACAGGCCCCACAAAATTTTTACTGTGAAATTAATTTCTAAGATGGCTGTGGTGTCGTAAACAGATGCAATGTTTGGTAATACACTGTAATCTAGAAAAAGCTAAATAGAATATTCACAATTTTAATTGCAGTTAGCTGCTTAACAAAAGATGATTTCACAAATGGCTCCCATGGGGAATCTGATGCCCGTTTTAAATTTTTTTTTTTTCATAATGCTGTGGAATAATAATTCATTTAAAGTGACTTATCAATGCCTTTTAAAAGAACAATTTAACCTGTAGTAGATATGAAAATAACTGTGGTTTTCAATTTATTCATTAAGTTAATTATTTTCCCTCTGAAGGGTGTTTCCTGAACATCTGGGCAACACATGTTAATGCTCGGCTTAACAAAAATAATTAAGTAAAAGTTTTTTCTTCTGTTTCATAAACAAGGAGGTGTTTACACTTCACTTTCTAATGATCAAATAAATGTGTTTAAATTACAAAATATTTGTACAAGTTCAGAATAAAATAATTTGCACTGATTAAAAAGAAAGCAAAGGTGGTACACAAAGTAATACTCTCTGCACTACCTTCCATAAAATGTTTGGAACCCTGAAATTGTAGGAAGCCAGCAGTAAAGATAGTAGAAGGCAGATATGTGTGAAGCAGGTTGCTGTAATCAACGTAATCAATATAGGAGGTTGCTGTACCCAGTAGTGAAATTGCAGGGATGTCAGGGTGGCTGGTCCGGCAGTACGTCCCGGCTTTTCCATCTTGCTGAATTGCAGGAGGAGAACTGCAGTGTATGTGCCTCCAGAGTCCAGGAACTCGGTGAGGGAAACGAGCATTTTAGTCAGTGACGTGAATTTTTTTTTTGCCATTTCCCTCCACAGTCTGCTGCAGTATGGAGCTGAGAGAGGAGCTCTTGCACCTGGATTTGACCGACACTACATGGTGGTTTGTGGATTTATACCTACCTATCTATATATCTAGGGTAAAACTGCAGCACTCACTACTTGAAAAAATAAAGGTGCTTTATTACATGTTCATCTGTAATGTTCCACCTCCAATTGAACCTTTCTCCATTGGAGAAATTCATATATAATTGTATGTCTCTGATTCAGCCTTAAGATGCAAAAAGAGTTTTATTTTCATAAATTCTGTGCTTTCTATGATAAACCACAAAGGCTAGAGGACATATGCTTCAGGGTGGTTTCAGGAAAGGGGGTGCTGGCCCCCGGCAACTAGTTTGCATCAGTGTTTGCTTGGGGCCAGCACATTATTGATCAATAGTATGAATGCTGACAACTAGCAGATCAGATAAATTCTTAGTCTGTCACTCTGTCACAAATGTGGCTGCTGTTGTGTTTAATCATCAGACCTGTGTCTCCATAAACTTGTGGCCTGAAGCTGCAGATGAAGCTCTTCCTGGTGAAGCTGTTTAACTTGTCTGGAGACCGCTGCCTTTGTAAAACCTAGGTGCCCCATTGCATTTGACTATCCTAGTTCTGTGGCCTGAGGAAACCATCCTTGAGCTGCAGAGAGCCGGAGTCACAAAATCTAACTGCTGCAGAAAAACCCGCTGGTGTGACAACTGTCTTCTATTGGCCTGATGTAGAACTGACCATATTGAGTCCACATCTCACTGCTAAACCTGTCTTGTGTGTGCAAGCACGTAAGTGGATATTTCCCATACTACTGGCTCCATTTTGCCTCTTTGGAAGTTGATAGATGAAAGCTCTCTTGTCTAGCCATCTTGTGGGGTTCTGCACTGACATGAACCTTAACATCAGAGCTCCATGTTTGCAATTAATGCAAATGTGCTACAGGGGATCCTGGATGAGCGGGCTACTTGAGGAAGAATCATGAAAGATCTACCCACTCTAAGGGGCTCTCACTGAAGTTTAGCTATATAAGGTGTCACTCCTCTAGCCCCCACTCTGTCAGCCAACGCAATTTTCAAGCTTGCAAGTTCAAAACATTTTGGAGCCATCTATAAACTCCAAACTCAAAAGGTGACAGATTTGTCAAAAAGAAAAACATGTCATCTTCATCATCTAGTAGGAAACATCGTTCCATTTTACTCTTGAAACTCATCCTAAAGAGTATCCAGAAGGAAATTAAAGTGGTGGAGAAGAAATGCTTATCAATGATGAGCTTCCTCTTTCTTACTCCTTTATTCAAAAACATTTATCCAAAGTCTTGGAACTTATTTCTAATGAGCCGTAAAACATTGTGTGGGATCAGCTGCATATTGGTTTCCAGGTTGAAACTCTGGAAGAGATCCATGGTGCCAACAGTGAACAAATTACTGCTACTGTGTAAATCTTCAAACTTTGCCAATCTTTCTTAAATACTGTCTTTTATCAACCAAGAGGATCAAGAAAATTTGTAGAAATAACCTCTGCATTAAGGTAGTCCCTGAGTCTATCCTTCCTGAATCTATTACATATACCATCAAACATCTCTTAATGAACACTTTGAAAGATGACTTTCAGGATTAGATTATTGAAAGAACACATCAGGCTAGGCATTTAGGCCTAAACCAAAAGCGTATATATGGTCTTTATGGTCTTATCATGATTATTGACCCTTACTATGTTAAATAGCTATAAGTTGTACTTCATGGCTTACATTATTTGCATTCTACTCATTGTCCTGTTTTTTTCATTTGAAAAAAACACACTAAAATTGCAGCAAGTTGTTAAAACTTATTTTGTGTAAAACTTATTAAATGCTGCATCCTGTTTGTTAAATTTATTGTATTTAATTTGGATAATGTGTAGTCATCTACATTTTATTCCAGCCTAGTGGTGGTATACAACTTTTTGTGGAAATTCACATTTTAAAAGCTAAACAATTACCCAACAGATAAGCAAGCACATTTGGCTAATATAATTCAGAAAGTGGTGCACATGGCAAGAGAGTAATTTTCTATGACCAAATACCTAATAAATCATTAACACCTAGTATGTGGTTCAATTTATAGAGAAAATGTGACTAAAACATAGGACCAGTGTGATTTTTTTAGGGTGAGTTTTCTAGCTTAACATTATGGTTTAATGAAACATACCTGAAACATATGAAAGTCGATTATTTTAGTTAACGACATATGGTTTTTGATATCAAGTAGTGAAACAAACATGGAATCATCAATTGTGTGGGCAACAAAAATCAACTCACCTTTTGATTTTCATTTATTAACAAATACTGGTATGTGTCTAAAGATTCAAATTAGTCTACAGCTAAAATTTTAAGTGCTTACAGAACTAATGAGTTGTTGGATTTGAGTAATTGAAAGGAAATATGGCCCCATCAGGAGAGTTGCTAATTTAAACAATGGAATGGATAATAAAAATCCTTCACAATAGAAATCCAGCCATGGAATATAGCAAAAGATGTTTGTTGTTCACAGATAGCTATGTGTAAAGTCTGGTAGAAGTATGAGCAAATGAGGAGTTATAAAAGGAAAATCTATGGGTAGACCAATGAAGATGTCAAAGCTTCAGATAAAAATCTGAAAGCAATTTTGGAAAAGAAATTACGGCTTGGAACTCTCCATCTCGGCTCGGCACAAGCCATTAGTTCTCTGAACGGTGCAGAGTCCACCATTTGGAAAGGGAGGGACTGCAGCACCAACAACTTGGACAGGAGTATGGTCAGCTTCTGCACCTTAGGATGGTTGGATGCATACTGTTGTCTCTTTGCAATCGCCTCGCTGAACGACTGCTGGCGCCATGAGTAGCGAGGAGCAGGAGCATCTGGACCGGGAGATGATGTCAAAGAGAAACAGCTCCCTTCTGCAGAGGTGGTGGAGCCTTGACTGGCTGCAATGGCATGCGTGCCACTGGGCTCTGCTGCTGCTGCTGTTGCTGCGGCAGCAGGATGGACCACCACATCTGAGCCACGTTTCTCCCAGGCCACCGGATGGTGACGCTGCATGTGTTGACGCAGGGCCGTGGTGCCAACGTTAGCTCCCTGGCCACGCTTCACTTTCTGCCCACAGATTCTACATATACCCATATTCGGCTCCTCCGGTGTCTTAGCAAAGAACTGCCACACCGCCGAGTATCGAATTTTACCGCCAACGCTCCGCACTGAGTGACTACTGCCGCCGCTGCCTCGCTGAGCCCCTGTGCCGCTACTTTCTTGGACCTGCGAAGCGGGTTTTTTACCCCGTGGCCGCTTGGCTCCCGACCTCACACTGCTGCTATCCTGCTGACTCACGGCCACATGACCCACTTGCTGGCTGCGCCGCTGCCTGACGCGCAAGCTGACGCCCTCTTCTCCTGACGATGAAGCCCTTGCCTCACCCGGATCCCAATTGCGGTCGGCTACATCATCATCTATTTGTGTTTCATCATCACTGCTGTCCTCATCACCGGTCTTGGTATGCAGAGGCTGACCCCTCACAACATGTCCTCCCATGCCACTCTCAACATCTATACTTTGCCGCCTACTGCAAGAAGCAGGGGATATTGGCCCCATTTCTTCGCTGCCAAGTAGCTGCTGACTGCCCTCCTCAAATTGTTCATCCTCGCTATATAGGGGCGCTGAGCCCAGACCACATAGTAGATCTCTGGCTGAGGGAACCGGATGGGACAGAGGCGGGTTGAGGACAGGTGAGGGCCGCTAACCCGCTGACGGGCCATGCCAACTAAGGGTTGTGTCTGACGTTCCCACGACTCTTGGCTGGGGTTGTCAGATGTCATCTGGGAGGAAGTGGATGACCTAGTCAACCAATCAAGAACCATTGGGTTGCTGAACAACACACGGCCGCTAGATGACAGCGGCAGTTGTGGCCTCACCGAGTGACCCCTGCTGCGACGTCCCCTTGCTGTGCTGCGACCTGGGCCTGGAATGTTTGTCCCTCTGCCACTCGCAGGTGAAGAGCGTGCCACCTCTCTGTCTGACATAGTGTTTGTTATAAAATGTACAGACACTGTTTGATGAATATATATGTATATGATAAATACACACCCTGTATTTGACTCCAAATGAACCCACTAAGAAGCTTGGGTAACCCTTGGATATAAATTGCGCTCCACAAATGGGCAGGAAAAATTGACTTGTATGTGCCGTTTAAAAACTCTGTGTATTTTACTGAATATAAAACCACAAACAGGCTTAATTAACCTTCGGATATGAATTATGCTACAGAATTTCCTCTGTGGCGGTGAAAAACAAAGTTTCTTTTACTGAGGACAACTGCAGAACAACGCTTAATTAACCCCTGGATGTAAATTGTGGCAAACAACCACAATCTATGAGCTTTGTAGCGTGTTACAATTACGTGTTTTCTACACAACAAGAGAAAAAAATTAAATTAACCTTCGCTTGTGAATTATGGTACAGGAAAATTTTAATTTTTGCCGGTGAAAAAGACGGTTTCTGGGAGTCACCACAGCAGCAGAACAACACTTAATTAACCCCTGGATGTAAATTGCGCAAAAGAATTGAGCAGCCATAAACTACTAGCTTTGTAGCGTGTTACAATTACGTGTTTTCTACGCTACACAACAAGAGAAAAAATTGTAATTAACCTTTGCTTGTGAATTATGGTACAGGAAACTTGTAATTTTAGGCGGTGAAAAAAACGGTTTTATTATGTCACCACAGCAGAAAAACAGCATTTAATTAACCCCTGGCTGTAAATTGCGCAAAAGAATTGAGCAGCCCAAAAATGAAGTGGTATTTGTATTGTAAAAACGCTGTTTCTTAAATGAATACAACAGGAACTGGCTTAGATCCTACTTGGATATTCAATGTGCTGTGAGCAGATAGCATTAAAATGTGTATGCAGCAGCAGTGGACGCACACTGGACTTCCGATCCAATAACCCAAAAAATCAGAAATAAAACATTAAGAGAAGCAGTCTCTGAGACAAGCTGAGACACCCCACAAAAATCGCTGTATAATAATCAGTTCCTCAGTAAGAGCTATCACAATCAGCCGCGGCAGCACCTTCCCTGATCAGTACAGTGAGAGGAGTGTGAGCACCCAGCGTCGCTCCCGGACTTATATAGTGCGGTGACTTCACAGAATCCCGACGGTCTCTGATTGGCTTCATCTCTGCAAATGTCATGCAGGCTATGCCCATCTTCCTCCCAGAGTTCTTTGCCCCATGTAACGCCATGTGCTCGCAGCCATTTTATCAATGAAAAGCACACTTCGTTCACCCGAAGTACCCCAAACGTCGACTTCGTTCAGAACCGAAGTTTTCCTGAAATTCTAATCGAATTCCACTTCGTTAGAATCAAGTCGCCCATCTCTAATGGCTTCCATAACCGCCATGTAGTAGTTTTTATTACTTCCTGTCTTAGGCAAAACATATTTGAACTGTCAACTTAGTACACCCTTCTTTATTATTTATATGATGCAGAAGGGTCAACATGCCAGTGGGACTCTTATTAGTCAGGTACCCTATGATGACTGAATATTAAAGTAAAAAAAAAAGTTTTAAAAGTTTAAAAAATAAAAAATAAAGGTTCAAATCATTCTTTTGCTATTTTACAAATAAAAGAATAATAAAAAGGTTACACTCAAATTGGTGTCATTACATCTGTAAAAGTCTGATCTATTAAAATACAATATAATTTATCCCGTACGTAGAAGAAAAAAAAAATGGAATCAAATATGATCAAAAAGTTGCATGTATCCCAAAATGGTACAAAAAAAAATTGCATCAACCTGCAGAATAACACAGAATTTATACTAAAGAGTGACCATTATTAAAACAAACCCCACATAAACATGACACAAGTAGTTTTTTTTTTTTTTTCACGTCACCCCACAGATCTTTTTTTTTTCAGTTTTTCAATAAATTATATGTTATGGTATATAAAACCATTAAAAATGGCATCTTGTGATCTTGTCCTTAAAAAAAAAAGATATCTTGTTGGAGTGGTCACTGTTTCTGAAAATCTTGGTATCAGTGACCACAATATAATTTATTTTAGTCTAAACTGGGAAAAGCAATCACAGACTGGGAGGGCAAAACATTTAATTTAAAAAGACCAATTTCCTCTTATTGAGGGTGACATTACAGGACATAGACTGGGAGCAGCTACTATCAAATAGTGATATAGAATCAAATGGGAGGACTTTAAATATACTTTGGGGAAAATTATAGCAAAATATAATCCTATAGGTAACAGGTATAAGCGATTAAAATTAAATTCAACATGGCTTCTACCTTCTGTTAAAAGGGAAATAAATAATAAAAAAGTAATTTAAAAAATATAAATTGGAGGGGTCAGCATTAGCCCTTGAAAAATACAAAGAGCTAAATTAAATCTGTAAAAAAGTAAAATCAAATCAGCTGAAACACAAAATGAAAGGCAGGTGGCCAAGGACAGCAAGACAAACCCCAAGAAATTCTTTAAACATATAAATGGCAAAAAGTCAAAGTCAAAGCATGTAGGAACCTTAAATAACAGTAATGGGGACCTGGTCACTGGGGATCAGGAGAAGGCAGAGCTACTAAAAAGGTTCTCCAGCTCTGTATATACAAAAGAAGAGATATTATCTGATGAAGGTGGGGTTACTGTTAATGTGGTTGGGCCCAGTGCAGATGTAGGCAGTGCCAGTAGTGATGGGGCGGGCCCAGTGTGGAGATATGTGGTGCCAGTACTGTTAATACATCAACTGATATTCAGTGGGGAAATTAAGTATTTGAAACACTGGCGATTTTGCAAGATTTACCACCTACAAAAAATTAAGAGGTCTGTAATTTTTATTGTAGGTGCGCTTCAACTGTGAGAGACAGAATCTAAAAAAAAATCCAGAAAAATAATTAAATTTGCATTTATTGCATGAAATAAGTATTTACAATAGAACAACAAAACTAAATATACTGTATGTTACAGAAACCTTTGTATGCAATTACAGAGATCAGGTGTTTCCTGCAGTTCTTGACCAAGTTCTCCAACACACTTCAGAAGGGATTTTGGCCTGCTCCTCCATACAGATTTTCTCCAGATCTTTCAGGATTTGAGGCTATCTCTGGGATACATTGAGTTTCGGTTCCCTCCAAAGATTTTCAATTGAGGTCAGGTCTGGAGACTCCAGGACCTTGAAAAGCTTCTTATGGAGTTCTTAGTTGCATTGGCTGTGTGTTTTGGGTCATTGTCATGCTTGAAGACCCAGCCATGAACCATCTTCAACGCTATTACTAAGGGAAGGCTTTGCAAAGGTATTTGACACTGTTCCTCATAAGCGTCCTTTGGGTAAATTAAAGTCTATTGGGTTAGAAATAACAGTGTGTAATTGAATTAATAACTGGCTATCGTATCGTACTCAGAGGGTGATGGTAAATGATTCCCACTCTGAATGGTCCCTGTTTATGAGTGGTGTCCCCCAAGGCTCAGTACTTGGTCCTCTTTTGTTCAATATATTTTTTAACTATATAGGGGAGGGTATTATTAGCACTGTTTCCATTTTTGCAGATGATACCAAGCTGTGTAGTATAGAACAATCTATGGAAAATGTTCATTAATTGGAAGCAGACCCGGATACACTGAGTATTTGGGCATCCATTTGGCAAATAAGGTTCAATGTGGATAAATCTAAAGTACTGCATCTTTGTACTATTAATCTGCAGATATCATATGTCCTAGGGGAGAGAAATCTAGGAGAATCGCTTGTTGAGAAGTATCTGGGTGTATTTGTAGATCATTGACTACAGAACAGCATGCAGTGTCAATCAGCTGCCTCTAAGGCAAGCAGGATATTGGTGTGTATTAAAAGAGACATGAACCCACAGGACAGGGATGTAACAGTACCTTTACATAAAGCATTGTTGCAACCTCATTTGGAATATGTTGTTCAGTTCTGATCTCCAGTTTATAGAATGGATGTAGTGGAACTAGAGAATGTGCAAAGATGAGCATCCAAACTAATAAGGGAAATGGAGCATCTTATGTATGAGGAGAGGTTAAAAGAATTAAACTTATTTTGTCTTGAGAATAGACAGCTCCAGGGAGACATGATTAATTTATATAAATGTTCCATACAAAAAGTATGGGGAAAAGTTATTTCATATAAAACCCCCTCAAAAGACAAAGGGATATTCCCTTCATCTGGAGAAAAAAGGATTTGATCTCCAGAGGAGAAAAGCGTTCTTCGCCATGAGAACTGTGAATCATTGGAATAGCCTGCTTGAGGAACTAATCACAGCAGGAACAGGTGACAGTTTCAAGAAATATTTAGATATTCCATATTTAGATATTAGATATTCTGTATAAAACATTCTATTTCTAGTCCTACTTGTCTGTTGTAAATTACAAGGACTGAAGCAAGAACACTGTTGATTTGTTGTCAGAGTTCTTCCACAACACCCCACTACATAGATATTCCATAAAAAAATTCTAACTGACAAACATATCCGGCTTTCAAAATGAATCAATCATCTCTGATGATTTTGTTGCCCCGGTTGTCGAGGTCACCGAATAGTTAACTGTAGCAAGTCTACTTCACAATGTGAAATACACATTCCACATTGAAAACATATGATCCTATTGAAAAACTTTATTCAAAATACTCATTTCTAATTGTATTCAGTGTGTCTAAAAGGTCATTTTGCTGGTTTTGTGGTCAAGCCACTGTAAATGACACCAATAGTAAAGGTCTTATTGAAAAAATAATTATTCAAAATACTCATTTCTTCTAGAAAATTGTCACAGTGCCAGCAACGTAAAAGCATTAGAATGGCAAGTAGCCGTAGCAGCAGCATCAGCATTGAAAAAAAAAAGCTTATTTCAAACACTCATTTCTTCTTGCTAATCTTATTCTGAGTGTCCATAAAGTCATTTGTGCTGGTTTTGGGGTCATGCTGCTGTAAAAGACAGCAATAGTCAGTGTCCTATTCACAAAAATATTGTTTCAAATTCTCATTTCTTCTTGCAAATTATATTCTTAGTGTCCATAAGGGCATTTTTGCTGGTTTTGTGATCAGGCTACTGTAAAAGGGGTGCAAGGGGTGCCAATAGGGCAGTACTCCTATCAAGTGCCCTAATCAAAAAGGGGCCCAGTGATATGTTAAAAATGGGAACTAGTAATGGGTGGGGGCCCCATTTGATTTAGCTGCATGGGGCCCTGAAACGGTTAATCGATGACTGCCGGCTAATGATGAGCGATTTGACCAATAATCTGATTCGAGTCGATTCCAGATTTTGTGGAATCATCTCCCAATGTTCGATCTTCAATTGCGATTAATCTCCGATTCCCATTAAAGTCTTTGGGAGAGGAACACCAGGTTCATTTTTACACCCAAACAAGTGAGGTGAAGCTGGAATTAACATCCACAACAGTAAACTGGATATGTGGGTACATCTTAGTCAAGACAATGAGGCTACAAGAGTCACAGAAAAAAATTAATTCCGTTCATTGGCTAACCGAAAACATGAGGACAGCGTAGCCACAGCAGGTACAGCATTGGCAGAGAAAAGTGAGTAATATAAATGCTGACGTGCACCCCACAACATGGGGAAACCCGTAACTCAGACTCTGGTAGCTGCTAGCAACGCAGAAATAAAATTGGGTGCTATTTCACCATTGTTTGAGATGAGAAATATAAGAAATATGAATGCTGACGTGCACCTCACAACACAGGAGACCCTAACTCAGACTCTGGTAGCCGCTAGCAATGCAGAAATAAAATTGGGTGCTATTTCACCATTGTTTGAGACAAGAAATATGAGTAATTTAAATGCTGATATGCACCCCAACAATTTCTACTAGCGTTTAAAAAAGCTGAGCAGAGACAGCTATCCGTTCTGTTACTGTATGAAGTGAAAT
>JAODAL010077332.1:0-13306 GCA_025379985.1 Phyllomedusa bahiana | reverse complement strand
CACCGTTCAATTTCAGTATAATTTGTTTTTTACAATTCTACAGGTTGATACGCATCCAGCAATACCAAACATGTACGGTGTTCTTTATGTTTTGGAACCGTAAAAAAATTCCAAACATTTTCAATTTTTGAAATTTGCGCAGTGGCGCCATTTTCTGCAACCAATAACTTGTTTGCACTAACACCTACGGACCTGAGTGAGGAGATATTTTTTGCGGGCTGGAGCGTACTTTTTATTGGTACCAGTTTGGAATACATGGTACATTTTTGATTAAATGTATTAAAATTTTTATGGAATGTGAAATGATCAAAAAAAGCAATTTTTTTCTTTCGGAATTTTTTTCTTCTATGGTGTTCAGTGTACGGGATAAATTATGTTCTATTTTAAATAGATTGGACTTTTTTGGACGCGGTGATAAATATGTGTCACTTTTTTATTATTGAATTTTTTCCTATTTATAAAATGACAAAAGGGGGGTGATTTGAACTTTTAATTTTTTTTTATTTTTTTTACACTTTGAAACATTTTATTTTTTTACTTTAACTTTAAGGTGCTTCACCGCTAGGGGACGCAAACGTTTATAGCGCCTAATGCGTTGTAATACAATGCATTAGGGTGTACAAAGATGGCGGTTTTCCTACTTCTTGTCAGAAAACATGGCGGTGATTGAAGCTTTCACAAGGCTTCCAGCTGCCATGTTAAGTGATTTGGGCCCCGCGATTATGGCATGGGTGCCCTGATCGAAGTGTGGAACGATGCTCGGCACCGTTTCTCATTGATGTAGACGCCGCGGCCATGTTTGCCGCAGCATATAAAAGATGTTAAACAGTGCAGAACCCGCGATGTAAACACAATTAGCAATATGCATCTGTGTAGTGGGATCGCAGCGGGATCCAGCTACAAAGCCCCTTACCAGCATCAGGATGTACTCATACGTTCAATGTCGGTAACGGGTTAAATAATGCAGTAGAGTGTACCAAGATGGTGGTTCTATTACTTCCTGTCTGACATGGGGGATATGGAAGCCTTTTTTAGGCTTCCTGCTGCCATGGTAACGGATCAGCACCCCCAATTTGAGGCGCCGATCAGAGGGAGGAATTGTGCACAGCACCGTTCCTCATTCATTTTGATGCTGCGGCCCCACACTGGGGTTTCCCAAAGGGGTTTAAACAGCGGGGGAACGAGCTGCTGTTAGCGGCAGGCGGCAGCTGCAACTAGCAGTCGTCACCCGCCTTGTATATAATGGTCGTATTGAGTACCCATAGGTCCATTGCCGGTAAGGAGTTAAGGGTCATTCCCTGCTTGGGACTTCAATCTCTTGTACTGGCCACAGTGGAAAGCCGCCAAGCAAAAGACGGACCATTTTTATGAATAAATGCCCATCTTTCCCCCACACAACACCAGGCCCCCTTTTATAAAAACGTCTCAGAAGACTGTCTGTTTCCCATAGCAACCAATCAAAACCCAGAGCAACAATAAAGGCTCACTTCTTTTCTGAAGACAGTATAAAAATAAAGCGACTCTATTGGGGCAAAGGGGCAACACAGACATCTTACTATTAGAAAATTTGTGTAAATGGGGCCCAACTTCTTATTTTTAGTCACAATTTTCATGATTAATCGGGGATAAGGTAACTAAAGTGGCCAAGAACCATATCACTGAGATTCATCTATAAAGGCTCCTAACGTTTAAGTCCACACGGCACAGTTTTTTTTCGTCGTTTTACAACGGCTTGGGGTTTTGAAACCGCTGAAAACCGACAAAAACCCGACTCCATAGATTAACCCTTAAGCCAAACGCCTGAAAAAGTATTTGGGGGCCACATTAGAAAATTCTAGGTCTAAAACTCATTTTGTTGCCCAAGCAACCAATCAGAACCCCTCCATTTCATTATGCTCTGGAAAAATAAAAGGGACGCTCTTTGGGTTGCTAGGGCAACAAAGTGTTTTTGGGCCCCGTTCACACGAGGGGTTTGGGCCCGGGGGTTGGGCCGCGGCCAACCTCGCTACCCTCCCCAAACCCGCGTCTCCCGACCTTGCGGCGCGGGCTTGGGGGCTGTCTCCCGCGAGTGGGTGGGTTGGGGGGGGGCGCTTGCGCCGGGGGTTTGCCCCCATGAAAATTTAATACGGGGGGGAAAACCGCGCCCCCAGCCCGGGGACGCCCGCGGGAGCCCGCGGGGGCCCCGCCAGAGCATCCCTTCAGAATGCAGGAATTCTCCACACGCGCTTTTTCCAAAAACCCCCCTTGAAATTAACGCGGTTTTTCCCTAGGGAAACCAGATAATAAACTGGGCGCATTTGGGCCCGGTTATGGCCCCGGAAAACCCGTCAAAACCCCGGGCCAAATCCCCGGTAATGTATTACGAGGGCAGGTTTCCGAAAAACAGCGAAGCACGGGCAAAGAACACGACTCCAACACCCCGTCAACAACGGGTTTTGTTTTACGAATTTTCTGGAACAAGATGGGAACAGCCCCCCCAAAAAAAAAAAATTTTTTTACAAATACGTATTCTGGGCCCCTTGCTCCGCGCGCCCGGCCCAGAATGTACTCTCGGGAACCCCTGGTAATTTTAAACCAAACCCCGGGGGGCCCGGAAAAGGGCCCCGATAACCCCTTACCTTTTTTAATCCCGGGTAATCCCCAAACGGGAACAATTGTGTGGGGTTTGGCATTGCGGGGGCTGGGTTTTGCAGCACAGCACTTACACAGTTTAAAAAATTTTCCCCAAATTTCCCCCCCAAACACACATGTACACAAACCCCCTCACAGATGAACCGGTTAAAATAGCTAAGGGTTGTGAATCAAACTCCCCAAGGGTCCAAACGGGGAGGATGTTTTTGGGAAACCCCCCCCTTTTGGCCTGTTTGTAACGACCCTTTAAACTATCAAACTAATTTCGGGCCTTCTCACATCCTGAGCCTTTTGGCGGGGCATGCACCCACTGAGGTACCTTAAAAAAGGGCCCGGGCAATTCCTTTTTTCCCCCCCCCCCCCCCCCCCCCGGTGAAAGGGGATGGAAGGGAAGGGTCCGATTTGGCAGACACCCCCCTCTCTCTTGCAGCTCACCTTTCATGCCAGGGGTTTCTCTCTCTCCCTCTGCAAGGGGTTCTGTATAGACATCAGGCTCTCCCTGCCCTTTGGAACAACTGTGAATCCTCTCCCTTTAACCCTTTTTTACTGTCCGTCTTTTCTCCCTGAAATCTCAGCACCTTTCTAAAATGCTGTTTTTCCAGGGCCATTTTAAACCAGTCCCTCTTTTGGGCATAACGGGAAAATTTGGAAACATACCCAACTCTTGGGGCCCAAAACAAAAGAATACAAATAATATTTCACAACTGTTTTTCAGGGGATTTTGCGGGGAAAAAACACAGGGGGGGCTGTCCCACACCCCACATACCACCCCACTAAAAGTTGGCGTCCTCAAACAACCCCCCCACCCCAAAACTTTTTTCCCCATAGCCTGGGGGGGGTGCCCCACGTTGGATCCGGGGGGCGCCCTTTCGGGGGGCAAAAGGGCCCCAGGGGCTTCAGGCACACCCCCGGGGGAAGGAGTTTTTGGCGCTCCACTCTCTCCCTGGGGGAAAATGTCCCGCGGGGAACCTCATTTTAAACCCCGGGCAATGGAAAATGGGCCCCCACCCCCATTCTTCAACTAAGGGGGGCTGCTGAACGGGGGTGGGTTTATTTTCGGCGTATTTTTTAAGCACTTAAAAACCACAGCGCCTAAACCATTTTCTGTGCAGATTTCGTGAGGGGCCCCCCCCCCTGTCCCTATGGGCTCTACCTCTTGCCCCGGGAATTTGCAGGGTCACCCTTCTCTTAAACCACATAGGGGACCCCCCCCCACCTCCCATCCAATTTCCCCAATGGCCTCTTACCCCCTAAACCCATGACCCCCCGGGAACCCCGACCTTGCAAACTGTCTCTCTGCAACCAGGGGTTGGGATGCACCACTTGTTTCAGAGCTCTCCAAAAAACCTTTGGCACCGTCCGCAGTCGCCCGGGGGGGGGGTGTTTTTTTTGGGCCCAGGCCGGGTACTGGTTTGGGTTTGGTGGTGCTGTTGGACTGGGAAAGTGAAGATCCTCAATCTCTCAACCCTCTTCCCAAACATCAGCATGTGGGGGGAGTACCCGTGGACTGTGCACCCTTTTTGTTAAAGGCCCACATAAACTCAGGCAGGTCCCTCGGGCCACCAGCCCTTTTTTGCCTGTCCTCTAAGTCCCGCACATCGGAAAAGGGTTTGGGGGTTAAAACCCCGTTCATAAACTCCCTTTCCCCCTGATAAATTATACGGAGTAGTAGGGGAACCCCCAACCCCCCTACAACGGGTCCCGTTCCTCTTATACCCCCCCCCTTGGAAACACGCCCCTTTTGGCCCAATGAAATCCTCTTTTGGGCACCCAAACCCCCTGAAAAAGGGCTTGCAGACCGCCTCACAGAAAGACCTAAATCGGTTTCCCTAGTGGGTAAAAGCCACGGAAATCCCTTGGGTAAAATGATCGTCATGACCAAACAAAACGAATCCCGGGAAGGCAGAAAAACCCAATCGCACTACCCAATCATCAGAGCTCTAGGGGCCAGATGCCCCGGAATGGTCGGGAACAGGAGCCCGCTTTTTCAGTGCTCTTATTTAAACCCCACAGGTACGACACTTGAGCAAGCTTCAACACCATGCTTAACAAGTCGGGGCAGTACCCCAAAGCCCGTTGAACCCATTTAATAGGTTTTGCCCACCCCCAAAAATGGGCTTCCCAGCACCCTCTGGTCCTAATACAGGGGAAAAACAACCCTGTGTGGGGTTTTGCAACCTGATTGAAAGGTAAAAGGGTCCGACACGGGAGCCCCCGGGAAACACTCCTTACCCCACTCCCCCCCAAACAGTTTTTTGCCCCCCCCCTGAGTCAGCGGGGCCGGCTCCTCGGTGGGGGCCAACCCGAGACCACCCAAAAACCCCTTTCATTTTCCCTTAAAATCGGGGCAACCATCCGGACCCTCTCCCGTCACCACGGTTTTTTCCACAACACCTTTGGGGCATCCCAAAGACCCCCCCCACTTGAGTGTGCCACGCCCCCGGGAACCCAAAACGGCCCTAAAGTCCCTTTTCCCAGTGTCCTCTTAACCCCCATAAAATCGGTGGGATGGAAGCCGGACTGGGACCCCAGAGAGGGATCAGCATTCCCTTTTTCCCTCCCTGCCGGGGAACTTAATGGGGAATTTGAATTTTGAGAGTCGGCCCCCCATTTTTCCTGCCGAGGGCCCAACTTAGCGCTCTCCAAATGCCCCAATTGGGTTGTTGTGGGCCCTTTGACAGTCACCCTGCACCTGTCAGGTACTCGGCAACCTTTCTTTCCATGGCCCATCCCAAAGGGCCCAAACATTTTCCAATTTAAAAGGAGCAAAAAATTTGCCCGGAAATTGCCTCGGGACTCCCGCAAGGACCGCGGGCCCATAGGCAATTACTCTCCGCGCCCCTCCCGGAACGGGACAGCACAGCCCCCCAACCCCTGTAGACTACCATCAGGGATACAACAAAATGGGGTGTCGAACCGCGCATAGCCAGAAACGGGGCACTGGTCAGCGCTTCTTTCACCGCTTCAAATGCCGGGTTTCTCCGAGTCCCCACTCAATAGGGCGATTCTTTTGGCCCCCAGCTGTATTTTCCCCCGTAGCTCTTTAAGGGGCCTGTCGATGAGTGGGAAAAAGGGGGATAAAAACCCTTTGGAATACCCCGGCCCTCCCAAAAAGCCCGCACCCTCTCGAATGTACACGGGCCGAGGGCCCGTTTTGACTGCCCCCCACCTTACGGGGGCCTTTTGCCCCTTTTTCCCAAGTGACCATAGCCCCAAGACTCTATTTTGCTCTGGAAAGCTGGCTTTTTTTTGGCTTGACCCTTTAAACCCAGGGTTTTCGTATTCCCTTCCAGAAACCTGCCCAGTTTCGAAGTTGGGGCATCAAAAGAATTCCCCCAACACCACTACACGTCCATAATTTACACTGACTCGAATTAAGATCCCCCAACAATTTCTTTCCCCACCGCTGGAAAAGTCCCCCGGGGGGTGGGAAAGCCCAAACGGCATCCATTGAACTCGGAAGTCCCCTTTGGGAAATGAAAAAGGGTGGGCCCTTTCCCTACCCTCACCCCCTGGTACCTGCCAGTGTCCGCTGGCCAGGGCGAGGGCGAAAAGAACTTTGCATGGCCCCAGAGCGGAAAAGCGGGCTCTTTAATCCCGGGGGGGGGATAGGGGCACGAATGGTCCTTTGGGAAAATTTTGCTTTCCCCTTTTCTTGGAAACCTGAAATCCCATCTTTTTTTCCCCACCCAAAAACCACAGGGCGGCCCCGGACCCCTTTTACCCTCTTTAAACACCCTTTCTCCAGCAAAGGGGTGGGGGGACCATGGGGCCCTTCACGTTTTTGGGACATTTTGGTGGGGTTTGTTCTGTACCGTTCTCCGATTTGGGGAGGCTTCGCCTGTGGGGGTTTCTCTCGATGGGAGAAACTACCCGAAATCTTTATCAATCCGAAACCCCTCCTGGGAAATTTCCCCGAGGGTATCCCTTTCCCGCAGCTGTTTTTTGCCCTTTGGGGTCAGGGCCCCGCGGGCAAAAGCCCTCTGAGCCATAAAACACTCGCCTTTCCCAATTCCGCCGTCGGGGGGTCACTCTTCGGGCGCCCCCGCATAGGGCCAGGGCTGAAACCCCCTTGTCGGCCATAGCGTGATGTTTCCCCCCCGCCGGAAATAATTTTTCTGCAGGAACAAGGACTTCAGCTAGTAGGGGATTCGCAGGAAATGGTCCCAAATCGCTGTCCATGAAGTTTTAGGCCTCTCACAGGTACACATCCCCTCTCCACATGACAATTTCCCCAAACTACCATGGGCGGGGTTCCCGGGACTCTTCCGTAGACTGGTTTTAACCCCAAAACTTCCACCCATTCCCAAATTCCGTCTGGCTCCCCCCCCGGGGCATCAATATTTTTTCATGTCGTGGGGGGGATCCCTTTATTTGGGGGTTTCGCTGACACCTTTACTGGGGGAAGGGCGACCAAATGTGGGGGGGCCCTTTTGCAGACTGGGGCTCCTCACCAACTGTCCCTAGAAACTTCTGAGTGGGGGCCCGGGGGGGTGGCCCCCTGCCCCAAAAATTTTTGGCCCCCCTTTTTTGGCATTTTAAGGGGGGGTGATCCAGGTCTCGGGGCACGTTCATGCCCAGGGTCACAACCCTCCCCTCTTGGAAAAGGGTGGGTCCCCAGCACAACCCCTTTTTGCCAATGGGCTTGTCCAAACAGTCGGACCTGCTCCCAAAATATCCCTTTTAAAATTTCCCGCTCCCATTTTTTGGGTGCCGTCAGCCAAAGACCTGGGCCCTCTTCGGCCCCCCATCTGGACCCAAAGTGCCTCTCAAAGAACTCCCGGGCATAGGGGAACACTTTTTCCCCCGTATCAACTAGACAAGGGGGGCCAAACTTTCGGGGGCCCTTTTGCTCTGCTTTCCCTAACGGGCTAATGGGGTAAAGATCTAAATCCCAAACATGGGGGGGTTTCATTTCGGTTTTTCCCCCCCCGCCCGGATCCCAGCTACTGCGGCGGGCGGTAGTTTTAAAACCCCGGGTCGACCTTACATGTTCCCGGGCACCTTTTGGCATGTAGCCAAAAATTCTGGCAAGCCCACAGAGGGGGCCCCTAAACCTCTGCACAAAGATGGCCCTTTGTTGGGAAGGGCCCCATTGGGGGCTTTTTTCTGAAAGGGGTTTCTCGGGAAGCCGACGGGCTCTGAGCGTAGCCCCTTCCGCCTTCCCTCTGGGGCACTTCCCACCCAAATTCCCTCAACTCTGTCCGCAGTTTCCTGGACCCATCCGTCAAAGACCCCGTGTCCTCTGGGCCTCTACTTGCTTGGGCACTACTCACAAAAACCTTTTCCACAAAGGGAAAAGGGGTTTCCCCCTCCCTTTCTACGCAGCTAAGTAAACACTATAAATTTCAGGTTTGGCCGACATTTTTTTTTCAAACCTTGCAATTTGTCCCTAAGGAATTTTTTAAGCAATCCCCCAATGAAAGGTCCCCTTTGAAGCTTTTCCACTTCTGGAAAAGCCCCCATAGCCGCTGGGCTCGCCGTCTTAAAACTTTATTTCAAAATTGGTTTTTTCCCTTTGGGCCTTGGGGAATTTCATAAGGGTCTCCCCCCTCTCTTTGCGGCCGGTTTTTAAGAAGCAACTTCGCAGGGCAAACCCCTTTGGTAAAAAACCCCCCTTTTGGCCCCTTCCCAAAAGCGAGAAAATTTTCTTTCCCGCGCCCTTTCAGACTCGGGTCCCCACCCTTAAATGTCCGCCTAAAGTCCCCCTCCAAGGCCCCCAGGGCTATCTCGCCCCCATTTTCCCGGGGCTAAGTTACATATTTTAAAATGCGCTACACACCCCCTTTTTGTCCCCGTCCTGCAGGTCCATTTTTTCCCGTCAAATTTGGGGAGGGGGTTTCAATAGTGGCCCAAAAGGGACATAACTCACTTGGGGGGGTACTGGGAGGGCACCCTGAGCTTTTCTCTGGCCGGCGCCCCTTTTACGCCGGGGGGGAAAATCTCCCCCGCAGCTCCCTCCATAACGATCTTGGGACCCCGCAACACTATGCCAATTTTTAAGCTGAGTAAACCCAGGGGGAGGTTTTTCCCCGGAATACAGCGAAGTCACTGGGCAAAGAACACACTCCCAAAACCACTCAACAACGGTTGTTTTTTCGAATTTTTTGGGAAAAAGATGGGGAACAAACCCCCCAAAACAAAAATTTTCAAATACGTATCCCCGGCCCCCGTTTGCACGCCCCGCAACCGAAGTGTACTCTCTGGATGCCCGTAAAAATTTTCCTAACCGTGGGGGTTTGAAAAAGGGCCCATAACCCCCAACCTTTTTTAAAACCGGAAAACAAAACGGGGAAAAAAAGTGTGTGGTGGCATTGCAGGGGGTCGTAGTGCAGAACAGCAGCTTACACGCTTAAAGATTTTTCCCACTTCCCCCCAAAAAACACATGGGACACAAACTTTTTTTTTCCCTAACAGATAAAGGGGTTTAAATAGCTAACGGGGTGATATCAAACTCTCCAATCCTGAACAGGAGGAAAGTATTTGGGGAAAACCCCCCCTTTGGCCTGTTTAAATGAAACCTAAACTGGCTAAACAAAATTTCAGGTTCTCACAGTCCCCGGGGCTGTTGGGGTCAAACCCTCCGCTGAGGGAAACCCTTTAAAAATTTTCCGGCAATTTCCCCACCTCCGGTGCAGATCCTTGTGGGTGAAGTGGATGATCCGGGTGCAGACAGTCCTCTCTATCTTGGGAGCTCACCTTTTTGTCCAGGATTCTCTCTCTCTCTCTGCGATGGTGTCTGTATAGCCCGTTTAGGGGCCCCCTCTGTCTCTGGAAAGACCGTGAATCCGCTTTCCCTTTTTTGCTCAGTTCCGGGCTCTGTCCCCCAGTCTGTTCCCTCTGAATCTCCCGCACTTCAAAATGGCTGCTTCATGTGCCAAACTTATACCATGTTTCCCCATTTGCATATACTGGGGAAAATGGACATAGCGACAAACTTGTGGCCAAACATAAAAATACAAAAAAAATATTTCACCCAAAATGTTATGCATGGGATTTTGCTTGGAAAACACAGGGAAAGGGTTCCCCCACCCACAGGAAAAGGGCCTTTTTTGAAACCCAGACAGTTTTTTAACATGTGGGGCCCCTTTAAAGGGCCAGCACATTTGTTTTTGTTTTTGCCTCTTTTCATTTCAACATTGTAACTTTTTTATTTTTTTTAATGACGCAGTTGTTGAGCCTCATTTTATTTTGGGGCAAGGGGGTTTTTTTTTTTAAAATTTTTGAGGGGAAAAGTTTTTAAATTCACTTAAAAAATTATTGCAGAATTCTTTTACAATTTTTTTTCTATTTTTTTGTTTTTTTATTTTATTTTACATCATTCACATTTCACACTTAATAACTTGTTAGATTAATTCTACAGGTTATTACAGTCGTGTGAATACCTAATATGTGTAGGCTTTTGTGTGTGTGTGTGTCTAATGTATGCACAATTATTTTTATTAAATATTTATTTTTATTTTATTATTTATTTTATTTATTTTTTCTACACTTTTTTACATTTTTTACTTTTTGTTTTAAATCCCATGAAGGGATAACTGTGTTAATTTTTTTTTTACACTTAGTAATGTATTTGCATATTCATATATGCAAATATATTATAACCTGTGTCAGTTTGACAAAGGCAGCAGTCAGGGCAGCACACAGTCTGCCCTGATCGTTGGCTTCTTACACAGACAGTACTGGGGCTACTCTAGGTCCCCAGGGCTGACTGTGAAGTCAGGGCCGGGACGATGGGTAGGCGACGGCCTAGGCCTCCACTTCATAACAGGCAGGAACAGGGCGCAAATAGGTATGGAGTGGGCTGAATTTTATATTGGGAGGGGAGGGGTGGGGGGGCTACATGCCTTATTTGCCTAGGGCACAAAACACCTTGTCCCAGCCCTGTGTACAGCCGTTCCCTGGGCTCTGTTGGATCACCGGGGTCCCGATCCCCCGACAGAGCAGGGGAAAGCCCTTTGATTATGCTGTGGTCACTGACCACCGTGATGAAAGGGTTAAGCAGCGCCCCCCCTTGCAGGAGCTGCGCTGGGATCAGGGCTGTGAAGCTCATCTCTGTTCTCAGCGCAGCTGTGGCGCCGGGAGCTGCAAACCCCGAAGTCTGCAGCGACGCCAAAAGACATCGCTGCAGACAAACGACCTGCGATGCCTGACGTCAAAAGTAACAGGGCGGTCGTTAAGGGGTTAATAGAAAATCCGCCCAGTAGTTTACACTGAGCGGATTTTCAGGTGGGTGGATTTTCACACCACCGGCGTTCCGAAAAACTCGCAACATGCACAATCTTTCACCCGGTTTTCGGTGTGCTAGTCAATGGTTAAGGGGACGACCAAATCCGCAAACAAAACTGTCCTCCAAACCATTGAAAAGACAATAAAATACTGGCCGGATTCTTACACCCGACTCGCATTTTACACTTGCCGTGTGGCCGTAGTTTCAGGTGATGATCTTGCTGGAAGAAGTCCACTTATGTGGTAGGGTTAGTGGAGACCGGACTACATATGGCTGCAATGTCATGATATGAGAGGACACATATAAAAATAGAAAAACTACAATTCCCCCAAATATCCTTGAAAAAGAAAACGAGTTTTATTTCTAAACTTTATTACAAATCATGTCCACAATTCCGGTACGTAAGAAATCCTGAGGAAATCCAGTGCAAAGTTCACTACCGCAAATGACTTGAAGCCATGTGAAAACCCCTGGTAGAAATGAGAGTTAAGGTGCCAGGACGGGGTTTAGGGGGAGCTGGTCTTAGTCTTTATCAAGAGGCGTTGTAATAATTGTGACAAATTCCGGGAAATTTTTGTGGAAACAAAATCGCAGATTGGTGGCTGAGTGCAGTCTGTGTGATCATTAATTTCTGTGACCTGAAAGGAAAAAAAAAAATGCATGGTTTCACTATGATGAAGCGGGTGACAATTGTTAACGGTCGTGTTGAAAGAAGAGACATAGATCACACATTGCATTTACGTCACATCACTAAGCTAATGAATAGCCAGCACCAGTGTTCTAGAAATACTGCCATATCATGCCAAATAATACCTCTATGCAATGCCCATACAATACTCCATTCAGAGCCCAAATAATATACCCACAGGGCCACCATACAGGGGGTACAACCAGTACTCCCGTATGGGGCCCGGTGGAATAAGGGGGCCCGCTGCAAGCAGGCCCCCTTATTCCTCACGGCAGAGCGGGGCCCGGCGGCGCAGCCGCCGAACCAGACTCCGCCTGGCTTACAGTGTGGGGCCCGAGCTGCTGGGGGCCCCGGAGGCAGTGCCGTCGCTCCCCGGGGCCCGGCCGCGCATCCGGTCCCTGAGCGCCCGAGACCCGCGTCCCGAGCGCCCAGAGACCGGCCCGGTAATGTCCCCGACTCCCGGGGCTGCGCGGTGTCAGCGGAGCACAGCGCCACTAGCGCTGCGCTCCGCTGCTCTCCCCGGCAGGCTGAAGACTGAAGACTGCCGGGCGCCGGCCCCTACTGCTGACGTAGGCGGCGCGGTGACGTCACTTCACCGCGCCGCCTATGCAGGGCGGCAGTACGGAGCCGGCGGGGAGCTCGGAGCGGCCGGGACCTGCCAGGAGCCGGAGCCAGGTAAGTGGATGTTTTGGTTTTGTTTTTGTTTTTTTTTATATCTAAGGAAGCGGCCCTGGCTACATTATACTAAAGAGGGGCCCTGGCTACATTATAATAAAGAGGGGCCCTGGCTACATTATACTAAAGAGGGGCCCTGGCTACATTATACTAAAGAGTGGCCCTGGCTACATTATACTAAAGAGGGGCCCTGGCTACATTATACTAAAGAGGGGCCCTGGCTACATTATTCTAAAGAGGGGCCCTGGCTACATTATACTAAAGAGGGGCCCTGGCTACATTATACTAAAGAGGGGCCCTGGCTACATTATACTAAAGAGGGGCCCTGGCTACATTATACTAAAGAGGGGCCCTGGCTACATTATACTAAAGGGGGCCCTGGCTACATTATACTAAAGAGGGGCCCTGGCTACATTATACTAAAGAGGGGCCCTGGCTACCTTATTCTAAAGAGGGGCCCTGGCTACATTATACTAAAGGGGCCCTGGCTACCTTATTCTAAAGGGGGCCCTGGCTACATTATACTAAAGAGAGGCCCGGGCTACCTTATTCTAAAGAGGGGCCCTGGCTACCTTATTCTAAAGAGGGGCCCTGGCTACCTTATTCTAAAGAGGGGCCCTGGCTACCTTATTCTAAAGAGGGGCCCTGGCTACATTATACTAAAGAGGGGCCCTGGCTACCTTATTCTAAAGAGGGGCCCTGGCTACATTATTCTAAAGAGGGGCCCTGGCTACCTTATTCTAAAGAGGGGCCCTGGCTACCTTATTCTAAGAGGGCCCTGTCTACCTTATTCTAAAGAGGGCCCTGTTACCTTATTCATAAAGAGGGCCCTGTCTACCTTATTCTAAAGAGGGGGCCCCGGCTACCTTATTCTAAAGAGGGGCCCTGCTACCTTATTCATAAGGGGGCCCTGTCTACCTTATTCTAAAAGGGGGGCCCTGTTACCTATTCTAAAGGGGGGCCCTGTCTACCTTATTCTAAAGGGGGGCCCTGGCTACCTTATTCTAAAGGGGGCCCTGGCTACCTTATTCTAAAGTGGGGGCCCCGGTTACCCTTTTTCTAAAGGGGCCCTGGTACTTTTT
>JAODAL010077331.1:0-13307 GCA_025379985.1 Phyllomedusa bahiana | reverse complement strand
AAGATCTATCAACAAAGTTGACTGACAAAAAGTGAAAAAAAAACACCTTCTAAAATGTATAGGAAATAAAAGGTATTTTTGGCACCTATCAATTCACCTGTGGTGACTAAAAAAATTGTTATTAAATTTAACTGCAAAGAAATTATCAAAAAGCTTGCTGACCAAAAGAAAAAAAAAAAAAACCTGTCTGAAATTTATACAGATTTTAAAAAATTTTTTTTTGGCACCTATCAATATCCCTGTGGTGACAAAAGTTCTGGTTTTCAAATTTAACTGCAAGGTGGCTCTATCAACACAGCGGGCCGCGCCAAAGTGAAAAAAACATGTTTCTGAAAGTATAGGGGATTAAAAAAGGTTTTTTGGCAACTATCAATTCACCTGTGGTGACTCAAAATTGCTGGTTTAAAAATTTTAACTGAAAGGGGGCTAAAAACAAAGCTGGACGGGGAAAAAATTGAAAAAGAAACCTACTGAAAATGTTTTGGGATAATAAAAGTGGATTTTGCACCAACAAATAGACCTGCAGTTACTAGAAAAGATCGTATCCTTATAAAGGCAATCAATGTCTAAAAAAATTTTTTGGCTGTACAATACCAGTATCCTTTATAGAGCTTGTCTGTGTTGGCCCATGGCCCCCTCCCCCCCCATCCCTCCCTTGACTTTACAGCTAGATCTCCTTTAAAAATTCTCTGCCAACTACCTAACATCGCAAACTCTGATCTAACTAATTCTAAGGATCCAGCTAAAAGTGAGCGTTCTGGAAAAAATAGAATAATTTCGCTGAGCTGGGGCTCGGCTGTTTGGACAGAGGGAGAGCCACTCCTATGCTACGAAGCTGACACAACCCGATCATGAACAGGAAGGGTGTTTTGTAAAAGAGGTCATGTGATTTTTCCAGCCAATCGCAACCATACACATCCCATCATGACTCGCACCACTCTCACCCCGCCTATTTTGTAAACTGATTTGCTGGGCCCCCAAAAAACAGGAACCCGAAAAGGGGGCATATTTAATAAATTATCACAGATTTTAACCTAAAATTTTCGCGTGATTTTAAAAAATCGTTCAAAGTAAATACCAGCCGATTTCAACTTTGTCGATTAAAACGTCAACAAAGTTGTATCAACTAAGACATTTAAGATGTTTGTGCAGCAATTCTGTTAAATATGATTGGACAATATCATCATGGCAGTCACTAGACATCAAGTCACAGGATGTAACCGAACTGTAAGGACTGTAATAGTATGCAGATCATGTGTGTACAGGTGGTATCTACACACTTTTGATCATTTTTGGGGTAATATGGGCCCTTTAAAGTTCAGTTTACGGGTCGGAAAATAATGTTCATAGTGCGGTAGCATTATTTGGCCTTTGTATATGGTACTGTTTTTTTTTTATATGGGCCTTCATATACTGGTTTTGTTCAATAAAGTAGAAACAGTTTGTTCCTTGTTTACAGGGGAGTCGCTAGGCAGTTTTATCTGGGGCACGAGCCCCGGACAAAACTGTCTGTGCCCCAAACCCCGGCAGGCTCCAGGCTGCTGCCGTGGGCCTAGAGCGCCGACGAGCTCTTCAACTTTTTTTGTGTCCTCTGGATGCACATAGAGCTGAGGGCTTCTGCGGAGCAGAGAGCGAGCGCTCCCTGCTTAGAGGAGGACTACGATGAGCTAAAAGCAGGCCTGTGGCTCACCAGAGTATCCGGCACAGGCAGCGCGAGTACATCATTCCACTGTCTGCACGGCTTGATGACATCAAACCGTCTGTGCTGGGAAGAAAACGGAGACCAGCGGGAGCTTCAAGAAGTGGGAGGAAGGTGAGTACTGGTATTTGTTATTTTACATATGCCCAATTATCTGCCTATGTATACTGGGGACTTAGCTTTATAAGGGGGGCCATATAAGTACCTAGCTGTATACTGGGGGCCATATAATTATTTGGCTATATACTGGGGGGAAATATAATTACCTGGTTATACTCTGGGGGCCATGTAATTACCTAGCTGTATACTGGGGGCCATATAATTACCTGCCTATGTATACTGGGGGCCATATAATTACCTAGTTATATACTGGTGGCCATATAATTACCTAACTATATACTAGGGGCCATATAATTACCTAGCTATATACTAGGGGCCATATAATTAACTAGCTATACTCTGTTGCAATGTAACTACCTAACTATATTCTGGAGGCCATATCACCTGTCTAACCATATACTGGAGTCATATTACCTGCCTAGCTTTATACTGGGGCCATATTACCTGCCTATCTATATACTGGGGGCCCTGTTACCTACCTATAGTATACTGGGGGCTCTATTACCTGTCAATATGGCAGCTCTATTACCTCCTACCTATATTGGGGGCCCTTATTAACCTCCTATCTATACTGGTGGCCTTATTACCAGCAAAACGGGGTGTATTATCTACCTAAATATACTGGGGGGCCCTATTTACCTCCCAGCCATACTGGGGGGCCCCATTACGTACCTATATATACGGGGCCCTATTACTACCCCTAGTACTGGGGTCCCCAATTTCCTAAAACCCAATGTACTGGGGGCCCTGTTTTCCTACCTATAGTCTGGGGCCCCCCCTTTTCCTAAAACCATTTTTACCCCAACCACCTATTTTTACCCCAACCACAAAACTTTCCCAAAACATTACCATGGGGGCCCATTCCTATCAAGACGGGTAACCCATTATCTTTAATTCCCTACGGAGAACAAAAAAATTAAAACACCTAATGTGGGGAACCCTATTATTATATATCACCTACTGGGTTAAACCCTTTTCCCTACCTACTGGGGCCCCATATATTTTAGGTAGTGGGTTCTAAAAAACCTAATAATGGGGGGCATAAAGGAATAGGGTGACTCCCCCTCCCCCCAACAACACCTGGCTTTTCTATCATACCCCCAGTAGGTAGGTTTTATATGTGCTGGGAAGTGAGGATTCTAAAATTTTTGTGGGGTTTAAAATTCTGCAGAGACGAGCCCCGTGGGCGGGGAGAAGTCATCATGGCGGTCTGGGCCCCGGATGGAGAAGAGAAGGCAAATGTGAACGACTCCGATCGGAAGAGACGTTTCTGTGAGTCACTAAATGTAACTCCCAGTGTAATCACTTATTATTTAGTATTACTTATATTTAGTATCTACTAGTATCTATTTAGTATCTACCCTATTTAGTATCTACCACTATATGGTTACTTTTTTTTTTTTTTTTAAAAATTTTTTTATTTGCAAGACAAATTTACAAAGAAATATGTCATAATTCTTAATTTGTATCTAATTGACATCATTTGGAATACATACATCTTTTTATGATAGAAGTTTGAGAAATGTCCTAGTCTTCAATTTTTAACTGTGTATCAAAAAATAAAAGAAAAACATCTAATAAACTGAAATTAACAGAAATTTGAACCCTCCTTTAGTCCTTCTTGGCTTTTTTATTTTGCGCTAATAGACAAACTCCACCTGATATATCCACTGGCCAAAATTGGGAAAAGTGGGGGAACAAAAAAAAAAAATAATAAAAAAAATTGAAAATCCCACATTACTTCTTCCAACCACTAGTCTTTAACTTTATTTTCCCAAGATACATGCACTTTCTCCTTTAGATAGGAAGAAGTATTTCAAAGGTTTCATAATCCTTGGTCAACTCCTGTCGGTGAAGGCATAGATTCCATAAAGGTCCTACATTTTTGTAACAAATTTTTTTTATTGAGCCCTCTTTGGATCTTTCTGTATCCAATTTATCATGGAGGTAATAATTTCTCTCTATGCTTCTGAGTACGCTACCCTTATCTGGATACTTCTTGCATCATGTGCCCTTATAATGCTCTTTTTAGCTACCATATGGCGTAATATGTAGGACCTTTATTTCCAGACAGAAGTCCAGCTTCCTGACATCCCTGGAGCTGTCATGTACATAAGGGAAAATAGTAGCCAAGGGTATTTTCTATCTGCTGTCTTACTAATTTTCTGTATAACTCAATGTAACTTTCCAGTATTGTTTTATATTTAGGGGACACCTCCATAATCCGTGTATTAGGTCTCCGCCTCTATCCAAAACCATTTACGGGGCACGCTTTTAGAATAGTGTGTAGGGAGAATTTTTGTATGGGGATGTCAAAGGCGTAAATTGCTTTAGCGCAATTTTAAAACTCATCTCTCTCCAACTTTCTTTAATGATAGTGGTTCGTACTCTGTCTACACCACTGTTTTGGATTTTCCAAGATGCATTCATTGTCTCCAAGTTCCTTGTTCACAGGTAAGTGAAATTTTTATCTCCTCTGCCCTTCAATTTCTTTTTTCTATAAGTCTGCCATATATTTCAGCCCCCAGAGATTACCTGATGATCTTGAACACAATAACGCATCATATTTTTTCATCTCCTTCTGCTTTTGCTATATCTAAACTTGGGTTTTTCAAAAGGTGTTTGATTTGCAATTAATTGGAAATATTGCCTATCTGGTAGCTTCTACTTTTCCTTAACACAATTTAAAGGACCCAGCCTGTTTTGGCCATTCTGAACCCAACAGCCCACTATTTTTGAAATCTGACATGTGTCAATTTATGTGTGAATACTTTTTGACACTATTTACCTATTCATTGTGATTCAGAGAGTGTTTTCTCGTTGAACATTGTGCCTTTAAGGTAGTAAGAAATTTTTATTCCGTACATCCTTGTTTGTTGGTGAAAAATTATCAAAAATTTCATGAAAATTTGGGGAAAAAATTAGCGATTTTGAAAGTTGCTAAATTTTCTCGCGTGCAAGACAATTAATCGTGTACTCCCACAAATTGTTTATAAACTAGCATCTCCACAATGTCCACCTATAGGTTGGCATCATTTTTTTTAAATGCTCTTTTTTTTTTCTACGACATTAGACGGGCTTCTAGTATTTCTCAGTCTCGTAATTGCATCCACCATTTTTCCAAGAAAATTTGCCACCAATCTACTACATTTTTCTAGGGCCGACCACACTCCACGCTCTCTGACTGCGAGACTATGAGGAGCGCCACTCGCACACCAGTTTCTAGTACCACAACATCAATAGACTGCACCGCACCCTCCTGACCGCAACTGTACGCCACCACCTACTTAGACACAACGCTATCTTTAATCAATACACTATTTAGGAAGTTGATAACCCTTCGATATTTCTCAGAAATTTAGACAGACATAAGTTGGAGGAGTTGACAAATTTTAAAGAATAATCATCCTTTTTGTTCTGTCTGTTCTCCTAGTTCATTATAGCACATTTTGCTCATATGGAATGCGGTAATTTAGTGATAAATAGCGTTATAATGAGCATAGCACCCCTTTAATATTGTTTCCAATTCCCTCCGGAGGGTTGTATCCGTTTTTTTTAGAGAATATTCTCGTATTATGTATGTGCCGCCTTAGAACGCCCCTATTCATACGCTGCGCATACAATACTCGTCCCCTCTAAAAGCCCCTTACTCTCGTCATACGGCCGACGCGAGTTCCTAACCTACATGATCTATATCTCTTTCTCCTGCGAGGATCCCTAACTCAATCATTTTCCAAAATATCCGATTTTATTTAGGCGCCCATTTCAGAGCCCTTTGGAGCGAACAACTACCTAAAGGTGCTTAAACCAAAGTATACATAAACAACCACCCCCCCACTCTCCATACCCTCCCACTCCATTAGCACTCTACCTACCGTCCTTTGTGCGACATCCAAAATCATGACCTACACAACACCCCACCCCACACCCAGCTGATATGAAATTCCTATGACCACACCAGAGCGGAGCAACTACCATCGCAATCCCCCTTTCCCGCTCGCTATACTCTCGCTCCGACAAACCCCCCCAACAATATATATCCGATCACATGATCCATCACACCACTCCTATCACCCCTCGTCCCCTCTCGAGAGATCGCTAATCGCCATCACCCGCGAGGTAAACAACAAAGATTGTAAAACTCTCCTACAACTATACTCTCCCCCCATCCGTTCTCCCTACTACTCTCCTATCCTGCAACCTCTTTGCCTTCCACCGCACAGTCTCATATCATCTCTCTCCCGGCCCCCCTCCTTCAGTCCAACAAACCCCCTCCCCCATCCATCCTCCACGTCCCCAGAAGCAACCCGCCCCCCATCAAACCCTACCAATGGAGTAATATAAGAAATGTACTCCTACAAATCTAAAGCCCAATACACCTCCAAGAACACGTGTGTCCCTATGCATATATAGCATCTAAGTTGTCCTATACACAATCACACGCCTCCCTGCACCCGGCTTCAATCACAACTCACTCCTCTGTAATAAATGGCCGGGTGTCAATACTGCTGGCTGTGCGCCCCCGATATAGCCCCTCGCGGCACTCCGCAGCAAGACGCTACCCTGAGCCGACCCCCCACCCCGGGCTGCGCACTATTCTGGCTTTTTGGAAAACACAGATTTTGGTGGGGCCCTCTGAGATGCCCATCCTCCGCGCACCTAAAGCACACCTCCCATAAAGTAGCTGAATCCACCGGACTAGACAACCTCTCAAGCAAATCGTGCCAGACCCCACCGATTTTGGCACGCTCTACCCACCCCCTTCCACAGGGATCTCATCTACGGCGGTGTACTGCCACCCCACCCCACCCCCCACCCCCCCCCCCTCCGCCCCTCCAGTCATTTTGGCAATTGCACACAGGTGTTCCATAGTTTTTTTTTTTTGCATTGGGCATGTAAAATGGGGGGAAAAAAATCGCAGTTCGGTTCATTGTTTTTTGAGTTTCAATTTTACAGAATTCACCGTGCGTTAAAATGATGTGATAACTTTAATTGGGGGTTCGGGTGACAATTACAATGTTATAGTTTTTATATAGTTTTTTCTGTTTATTACTTTTACACAGTAGCATATATGTCACTTTTAAATAAATTGCCGCTTTATGGTTGCTACCTATTCTGACAGCCCTTAACTTTTTTATTTTGCTGTGTGACAGTAGCTCCGCTGTACCCCTGAGGCTTGTTTTTCCTCTGACAGGGATGAGATCTGCCAAGCCTTTATTGTCACCTTTCTCGGGGCGTGCATATGATTGCTATGTTCTTTGAAGATGTTTTTGACCACAAATCAGACATTTCAACCCTCTGGTAGTGTTTTTTACCTTTTTATTTTCTTATAGCGCGCCTCTCTCGTTACCGGTATATTCTAACCCTTGGTAGCTTTACTCAGCAGGTCACTCTACGCTTCGCTAACACCGATACACCCCAAATCTTGTTTATTTTTTTCATGTTTTAATGACCTTTTATAACTATATAACTACAGCACCCTTTTTTTAACAGGAACAATTCGTTTCTTGCATAGCCATTAGTATGCAGAGCACTAAACTTTTAAATTTTTCTGTGCTTGGAGCTTGCCCCTGTAGAGGACTTGTATTTTTCACCGACGATGACGTTGACGCTCTTTTATTTAGTATCATTATTTGGGGAGCGTACACAGGCTTTTTGTCGCTTTAAATCCACTTTTTTGGGGAGGCCACTCGGTGAGCCGACAAATACTGCATTTCCTAATGACTAGTGTTCGCTCTTATTTTCTTTTTCTCACCATAAGTGCTCACCGTTGCTCGTATCGTCGATTAAGTGATACGCTTACTCTTTGGCCGTTGCCCTCCCACCTACGATCTCCCTCGCGGCGCCATTCCCCTTTTTTATATAGTTTTTTTTATGTTGAAGCATTTTTAAAAAAAAAAAAAAAAGTTTTTTTTTAGTGTTTAAAAAAATTTATTTTTGCATTTTTTATCTTCCCTTGAGAGCTTTTAAATTTTTTATTTTTCCGTATACAAGAGCTGTTTTGGGGAAACCTTTTTTTTTTCCGGGGATGAAACTGCCTTTTTTTAAATTGGTACAACTTTGGCGTTTTAGGGAGTTTTTTACCCCTTTTTTTATTCCATTTTTTTGGGGCCTGGGGGGTTGATACAATATTTTTTAATTTCCCCTTTTTTGGGTTTTTTTTTTTAAAACCGGCCCCTTCCCCAACCCCGTAGGGGTTAAATTCATGCCCAAGCCCTTTTTTTGGGCCCAGGCCCCGTTTCCCCCAAAGGGGGGGATCCCAAAATTTTGGGGGCCCCCTTTTATTTTTTTTTGCCCCCTTTTTTTGGGGATTGGCTTTTTTGTAAAGGGGCCCCAAAGGGCGGTGAACCCGTATTTTTTTTTATTTTTCGTGTTTGGTGTTTTTTTCCCCCGGGTTTTTCCCCCTTTTTTTTCCCCTTTTTTCACTTTTTCACATTTTTATTTCAATTTTCCCCATGGGGGGTTTGAATGAAAAATTTCCTAAGACTCATTCTAGGACCCCGTGGCAACCAGGCTTGTTGGCTATAGGACTGGTTTTCCCAAAATGAAACTGTCGTCCACGATAAGGGGCCCCACCCCCCCAACGGGCCCCCGGCCCCGGGCCCCATCGGAAAACCGTCAAGCCCCCCCAACCCCCCGGAAAAGGCCCATTCCCCGGCTTCCCCGGCTTTCTGTGGGAAAGGGCAAGGGAAAGCTGCCCCCCGGGATCCCCCCCCCCCCGACCCTGTCCCCGCTCTGCCACCAAACAGAGACGCAGGGGAAAGCGTTTCCCCTTTCCTGGTCTCCATTGTTTTGCAAAAACCCAAAGTCGTCGAAAATTTAAAGGGGGTTTTTAAACCGCCCCCCCCCCCGGAGCGATATGGGGTCGGGGGGAACGAGCGGGGGGATGTCAGCTGTAATTTTACAGCTGACCCCCCGCCCCGATGCGCGAACTTGTTTTAAAGAGTTCGCGGGGATCCTCGGGGAGTTTCCTTACGTAAAGGGCGTGAACCCCAAAACGACGTGGATGTATGGATCGTTTTAAGGTCTTTAAGGGGTTTTTAATTTCTTGCCATGTGGGGGAAAAGTTCTTTTATCTGAAATAGATCTTTTAATTTATTTTTTTTCTTTTCTTCTATTTTAAAAAAGTTTATTTTCTTTCCTGGTGTGAACTCCGGTAACCCCATGTATCTATATTTTTGATATATATTTTGGGCGATGAAAATTTTTCTGTTTTTTTCCCAAAGTACAGATCGAAATTCTCTTTCTAACTGCCTTTATATCTCGGGAAAGGGTGTATGTAAAAAAAGACTTAGGGCGACATGTATAAACGGGTTTACGCCATTTTTTTGGGTGTCATCGCCCTCCAGCCCGATTCCCGCTGGGGACGCAGCGTTGGGCATTTTCGGCTGCGGCCCGCATAAGGGGCGGGCGGGGTGGGCGTGGGCACGGTGGGCGCGGTGTAGGGTTCGGGGGCGGGGCGGGCGCTGTTAGTCCAGGCATGTACCATCGCGGCTCGCCAAATGCGGCGCTCGCGCTCCGACAAGAAACCTGGTTTTTTTTGGTCTAAATTTCCCCGGCCAGGCGAATTTGAAGAGGTCGGAACATGGAGGAAGGGATGAAGATCGGACAGAAGTCTCGGGCTCCGCTCCGTGCAGCGGGGTGTGATTCCCCAAAAAATCGCCTTTATAAAGGGGGAAAAAAACATGTCAAAAAAGAGCTGAATGTACAAAATACCAAAATAAAAAAAAAAACAACATTTTCCCAAATCTGAACGGCCAATATCCAAAAAATTTTTTGGGGTTCGGGAAAACAGAATTAAATTTTCGAAACCATTCTCTTGGGGTTAAACCAATCGGGGAATAGGGGGGAAAATTTTAAATCCATAAAAGGGGAAAAGATAGGCGGGAAATTCAAAAAAAAAAAAAAAAACAGAAAAGACTTTCACCCCCCCCCCCCCCGGGAGTTTGGGTTTTCCCCAGCCAATCAGAGGGCGAGCTACTTCCCCCATTATAGTCTTGGAGAGGGGCGCCAAAAACTCGGTTCGCCCCGGGGGGGGTTGAGTTTAATAAAAAAAAATTTTTTTTTTAAGTGTAAAATGATCAGATAAAGAGCAGAGCAATTGTAAAAAAAAAAGCATTTAAAAACCGAACAACGCGTTTGTCCCCGGACCGGCCTCATAGTGAATTGGATAGAGAGAATTCCCGGGGAAAAGCAGAAATTCAAATTGTTTAAGCTATTCTCATTGGTGGGCATAAACCAGCCAATCAGAATGGAGCGACAATGCCCCATTCCCCCCCCCTATGGAGAATTTAGCCCCAATAGAAAGGAGCGAAAAGCCCCATTCTACCCTAGGGAGGAGTTTGGCCAATCGAATCCACGGGGGACAGTTCAAAAAACGAAAAAAAGGCTGAAAAGAGCTGATTGGCTGAGTGGGGGGCTCGCCTAGCTCACCCAAATCACAGCGCGAGCTATTCTCCCATTATAGTTATGGAGAGTGAGCGCACTGAAATCTCGGCGCATGCGCGCGCGGCATGAATTATTAATTATAAAAATCTTTTTATAAAGTGTAAAACTTTCGATAAAAGCAGAACAATTGTAAAAAAATAAAGCATTTAAAAACCAAAAAACCGTTTGTCGCGGACCGGCGTAATAGGGAATTGCCATAGAGAGAATTGCCGGGTATGTAATTCAAATTGTTTAAGCTATTTCATTGGTCGGCAAAAAACCAGCAATTAGAATAGGGCGACAATGTCCATTCTACCCTTGGAGGAAAATTTGACAATCAGAATGGGCGACAAACCCCCTTTCTCCTAGGGGAAAAAAATTTGACCAATCATTTAAAAGGGGGGACAGTTAAAAATACAGTAAAAAGGCGAACGGCTGAGGTTAAAAGAGGGGGGGCCGTCCAGCTTAGAATCAGGGCGAGCTACTTTTCATAGGTTCTTGGGGAAAAAAAATTCTGAGCGCGCTTGGATTGGCTAATTTTAAAGGCCCCCGTAATTTGGCCAAATGGGAGGCGGCGACGCCCCTAGGGTTTTTGTAAGCAATCTGAAATCAAATGTTAGGGCCCAAAATCACTTTTAATTTCTACACAAGTTGTCAGATGGGTATATAAAGGGAAATCCTAATTGTGGCTAACAAAAAAAAAAAAATTTTAAATTCCCTAAAATCATTTTTTTTTTTTATTTTCGATCCCCCTTTTCTTTTGACCCTTTGGGGCTAACGAAAAAAGAAATAAACATGATTTAGGGAAATTAAAATTTTTTTTTCGTTAGCCCCATATTGGATTCCTTTTTTTAACTGTGAACCTGTGTAGTGTTATAATGTGATTTCGGCCATATAAGTTTTTTTCAGATTGCATTTTCAAAAAAAATAGGAGCGTCGCTCGCTCTCCCCTTGGGCCAAATTCGGGGCTTTTGAAATTGCCAATCACAGAGCGCGCTCAGAATTTTTTTTTCCCATAAAAATCTATGAGAAAGTAGCTGCGCTTGATTGGCAAGTGACGAGACTGCGTGCTTCAACCAATAGTCGTTTTGCCTTTTTACTGTATTTTGAATGTCCGCCTTTGATTTTTATTGGTCCATTTTTCTCCCTAGGCTTGAAAGGGGCTTTGTCGCTCTATCGATTGGTCAATTCTCCCCATGGATAGAATGTGACTTTTTCGTTCCCTTTTTGTTGGCTGGTTTATGCCCGACCAATGAGATAGCTTAAACAATTTTAAATTACTGTATTTCCGGCAATTCTTTATGGCATTCCCTATGTAGGCCGTCTCGGCGCAAAAAGGTTGTTGGATTTTTAATGCTTTATTTTTATACAATTGTTTGCTCTTTTTCTGATAATTTTTACACTTTATAAAAAGATTTTTTTAATTAATACTTCATGCCCCGCGGGGGGCTGTGCGCCGAGATTTCAGTGCGCTCATTTCCCTTTGATAAATGGGAGAAGTAGCTGCGCTGGATTGGCGGCTAGGCAGCCCCGCTAGTCAGCCAATCGCTTTTGCAGCCTTTTTCGTTTTTGAACTGTCCGCCGTGGATTCTGATTGGTCCAAACTCCTCCCTGGCTAGAATGGGGGTTTGTGCTTATTTGATTGGTCTAAACTTCTCCTGGCTGAATGGGACTTTGTCGCTCTATTCTGATTGGGACTAGGCGACCCCCCCTAGCTCAGCCAATTTAGCTCTTTGCACCTTTTTTCTGTATTTTGAATGTCCGCCCTGGATTTGTTGGTCCAAACTCCCATGGTGAATGGGCTTTGCGCTCCCATTTTTTGGTTTTAAACTTTTAGGTAGAATGGGGCTTTTTTGTCCTATTTGATTGGCCGTTTATGCCGACCCAAAGAGAATGGTTTAGGGGTTTGAAATTTCTGATTTCCCGGCAATTTCCATATATATTTCTTGTTTTTGTGCCCTTATCGACTTTGGAAAGTGATTTTTTTTTTAAGAAGTGTATTTTGTACATTCAGCTCCTTTCTGCACTGTTTTCCGCCCTTTAAAGGCGTTTTTTTTTGGGGAAACACACTCCCGCTGCAGGGCGGAGCGCCGGATTCTGTCGCGATCTTCGATCCGCTTCCTTCATGTTTCCGTCCCGCTTCATTCGCCCCGGAGGAGGATTTTGACCCAAAAAAGTAGAAAAGCCTTTATAAAGGCGATTTTTGCTTTATATCCCCACGACATCTGGAAAGATTTCTCGCCGCTCCGCCTGTCTCGCATGGCAGATTTTTGGCGCAGTCCCTCCGGCGCCTAAATCCCGCATGCACCCCCACACGGCGAGGGCGGCGGACTTTTACCGCATGTATGAGTGCACTTCTCGGAGGCGAAAGCTAGGCGCCCCGCCCCACAGCGCCCCTGCCCCGCATTCGCCTCTTTGCTGGCGGGCGCGGCGGACTTTACTGAAATTTTTTGGTGCCGCCCCCGGGGCGACTAAATCGGGCCCGTTCCGCCGGAAAAATTTGGCGGAAAACGGGCCTCGACCGGCGGGGTTCATACATTTTGGCCCTTAAAATTTTCCCAAGGTATGCTAATTTTTTTTCTAACATTAAATTTGAAAAATTCTTGAATCCCAAAACCCCCGTCCTAACGTGCTTACCAACGCTGTATTTTTAACCCCTAATTTTGGCATTTGAAATCCCCCCAAAAGTTTTGTGCGGTACGGTGGATTTCCGCTGGACCCCCGCAAAAAACGGTGGGAGTTAAGCCCCCGCCAGGGAACGGAGTCTAAGTAGCCCCCGGGTTTTACCAGAGCCCGCCGCAAAGCGGGGTGGACTTGCGCGGCGTGGGCTCCAGGTGTTACCCCTGGTGACTTGTTTTGGGGGGCGGCCGGGGTACTGGTGGTCGGTGTAATCCAAAAAGGGTAGTCAGGAAAGGGCAAGGTCAGGGAGGCGGAGAGGTTTGTGGTAGAACGGACAGACGGTCAGGGAGGCGGAAAACAGGCAAGGGCAGGGGTAGCGGAAGGGGTACCGGATAAGCAATACGGACACAAGGACACTCCAAAACTCACATAAAACCCAAAA